>CATLJT010000326.1:0-71367 GCA_949987775.1 Aproaerema taeniolella
TGCGAATAAGTATATCTATTTTATAAAATCTTACCCCGGTGCGCTATGGTGTCTGGATAGGATTCTTGTTTCTTATCATAATCCTGCATGAATGGATGCGACTCTGGAATTAAGTGAGAAACGAATAAAAATTAGTAAGACTACAGGTAGAATCTATCAATGAGAAAAATACCACTATCTAGAAAAAATATACAACTTTGGGGGGGCGGGGGGTGACGTTAAGACTGAGAATACCAAACTAATAAAATAAAATAGGCTAAGAATGGTCAATCGTTATAATATTAATAACCCAAACCTGGCAGTTTTTTTATAAATCTATATTTAAGTACAAACGCTTGCCCCTAAATAATTTAGAGTGGAAAAGACAATTTTTTTTTTGTTCCATGTGAACGAAGTTGCGGGCGGAATGCTAGCTGTGTACAAAAACAGATGTGTGCGTGTATATATATATGTTTGTAGGTAATTCAGAGATGATGATGATGATGATATAAAAAAAGATATTTAACGTAACTAAGGTTCGAAATCAATTATTTTACCTACCTTCTTTGAGGCCGTAACTAGTAACTGCATTGTATGAAGGCTTAGGCGGTGGTTGTTGCGCACATGCTGGCGTACTTTTTTTTTTCATCGGAAAAATTGCCTCTAAATTATTTAGAGTGGAAAAGACACTTTGTTTATTTTTTTTTGTTCCATGTGAACGAAGTTGCGGGCGAAATGCTAGCTGTGTACAAAAATAGATGTGAGCGTGTATATATATGTTTGTAGGTGATTCAGAGATGATGATGATATAAAAAAAGAGATTTAACGTAACTAAGGTTCGAAATCAATTATTTTACCTACCCTCTTTGAGGCCGTAACTAGTAACTGCATTGTATGGAGGCGGTGGCGGTGGTTGTTGCGCACTTGCTGGCGTACTTTTTTTTTTCATCGGAAAACTTGCCTCTAAATTATTTAGAGTGGAAAAGACACTTTGTTTATTTTTTTTTGTTCCACGTGAACGAAGTTGCGGGCGGAATGCTAGCTGTGTACAAAAATAGATGTGTGCGTGTATATATATGTTTGTAGGTGATTCAGAGATGATGATGATGATATAAAAAAAGAGATTTAACGTAACTAAGGTTAGAAATCAATTATTTTACCTACCCTCTTTGAGGCCGTAACTAGTAACTGCATTGTATGGAGGCGGTGGCGGTGGTTGTTGCGCACTTGCTGGCGTACTTTTTTTTCTTCATCGGAAAACTCAACCGATGTTCTTTTCGCTGAAACAGAACCTACAATAATAACAAAATTACAACCCAAAGTGAACTTTCTTACAAATAAAATAATTTTCCACGTTAAAATCGTAAATAATTTTCACCGACTTCAATCCCAACAATAGTTCGCAAAAAGAAGATAATTAGAATTTTTTACAGACTACAATGCCTATTAGCAGATAACTACAAACGAAAATGGCACTCATTTCTTTAGATAATGTCTGGTTTGTAGTATTTTTTTGTTTTTATTTATTTTTTTAAAACGTTGAATCATTTTAGATAAAATGTATAATAATATGAGAGCACTTCTGGAGTAATACTCTTTTGAACAAAAAAAGAATTTTGAAAATCGGTCCATAATTGGCGGAGAAATCGGTGAACATACATTTAAAAAAATACATACCTACAGTCAAACATAAAACCTCCTCCTCCTTTTTTGAAGTCGGTTAATAAGGATCAAAATAGTCATTGGTAAATCTGTGTCAGCGGAAAAAATGAAGGTAAATAAAGAGCCTATTAAAAGGTTTTTAGGGTTCCGTAGTAATCTACGAACCCTTATAGTTTCGCCATGTCCGTCTGTCCGTCTGTCCGTCTGTCCGAGGGTTTTCTAAGAAACCCTTGGTACTACAGAGCTGAAATTAAGCATGGTTATAGATATTAATTACGCCGACAGAACTGTAGAGTAAAACCTTAGAAAAAAAAATTTTTTCGGGTGTCTCCCATAGACGTGAAAGGGCGATGAATTTTTTTTTTCTCGCCAATATCATCAAGTGATATGACACCTCATAGCTTTTTAAAAGATAGAAGGGGTTTACTAAGAACGTTTTTCGATATAGCACTCCGTTTGCGAATCATAAATTTTTAAAGTGAAAATTTTTGTCAAACACAAGTGTCCCCCCCCCCTCTACCAGCTAAACGGTTGTTTCTAAAAATGTGGAAAAATTCACAGAGGTAGAATATGCATCAAATTTAAAAGGAAAACTATAAAACGTAAGTTGGCCATTCAAGTTTGCGAGTAATGGTAGACCAAGTGCCAAACATTGTTGGGATTAATAAGAATATATTTACTAATATTAGATCCTTGGTACTGCAGAGCTGCAATTTGGCATGTTCATACATATTAATTGCGCCGACAAATAAAAAAAAAAAAATTGTAAAAAAAAAAATTTCGGGTGTTTCCCATACATGTGAAAGGGCGATGGATTTTTTTTTCTCGCCGATATCATCGAGTGGGATGTCATAGGATAGTTTTATAAAAGATAGAAGGGGTTTACTACGAACGTTTTTCGATTCAGCAGTCCGTTTGCGAAAAAATAATTTTTAAAATGAAAAAAAATGTTAAATATTTCACGAGCATTTAGCATTTACGACGAAGTTCAGCCTAATCCAAAACAACTGCCATACAAAGTTCCACGCTAAAAGTGAGGCAAGGTCGAAAGCCAAGCTGTAAAATATTGACATTTCATGTGTCGTTATAGGTTTTTGGGGGTGTTAATTACGAAAATGACATCAAAATTATACACAATCGCCACGCGACCTGCTCTTTAGCACCAGCTCGAAATTATTCCTAACAATACTTTTGTTGCAAAAAAAATTAAAAAAATTTTTTTTTTTAAAGTCAAAAAAAATTGGCGGATTAAATACTTCCATTCTGTTGTATTAAGCCCAAAACCAAAGTTAGTGTCCCCCCCCCTCTACCAGCTAAACGGTTGTGTCTAAAAATGAGAAAAAATTATCGTTGGTAGAATATACAACGAAATTAAAAGAAAAACTATCACACATAAGTTGGCCTTTCAAGTTGTAACGTAGTTTCTGAAGGAAACTAGGGTTACTAGTAGGGGAATATGTCTACGGGTGGCTGAGGCCGCTCGTAGAGGGTACGGTTGAGTAAAACAACTCCTACAAACACTAAAGGTTGGTTTATTTGTTATTTACAATGGTGAACCCAATCTTATAGCTAATGTACTTATGATTACGGTAGGGCGCGTACGCGGGAGGGGACGCGACGAGTGCCCTTGGCGTAAAATCGCGGTCGCGGCGGTGGCGGCGCGGTTGCCGGGACGCGGGAAGGTTAACGGGAACCGGACGGGATGGGCCGCGCGTGCGGCGCTCGGACGGGAAGCCGGAAGGGCCGTGTGCAACAGTGCCCAAAGGGCGGTGCACCACTGCACCCAGGACAGGAAGCCGGAAGGGCCGTGTGCAACAGCGCCCGAAGGGCGGTGCACCACTGCACCCAGGAAGGAAGCCGGAAGGGCCGTGTGCAACAGTGCCCAAAGGGCGGTGCACCACTGCACCCAGGACAGGAAGCCGGAAGGGCCGTGTGCAACAGCGCCCGAAGGGCGGTGCACCACTGCACCCAGGACAGGAAGCCGGAAGGGCCGTGTGCAACAGCGCCCGAAGGGCGGTGCACCACTGCACCCAGGAAGGAAGCCGGAAGGGCCGTGTGCAACAGCGCCCGAAGGGCGGTGCACCACTGCACCCAGGACAGGAAGCCGGAAGGGCCGTGTGCAACAGCGCCCGAAAGGCGGTGCACCACTGCACCCAGGAAGGAAGCCGGAAGGGCCGTGTGCAACAGCGCCCGAAGGGCGGTGCACCACTGCACCCAGGAAGGAAGCCGGAAGGGCCGTGTGCAACAGCGCCCGAAGGGCGGTGCACCACTGCACCCAGGAAGGAAGCCGGAAGGGCCGTGTGCAACAGCGCCCGAAGGGCGGTGCACCACTGCACCCAGGAAAGGAGCCGGAAGGGATCGGGAAGGGCCGTGTGCAACAGCGTCCTAGGGACGGTGCACCACTGCACCCTGGGGGCGGCAAGTCGCTAAAAGTCTGAAGGTTTCTTGCCTCGGGAGCAGACTCTGAGCGACTGCTGGCTGCGCAGCAGAACTTTCTTCTCGTGCGCCGAGTGGCGCGCGGGGAAACCGTTTCGGGGCGAACCCCATGGCGGTGGAATCTACCGCGGTCCATAGCTATGGACCGGTCATTGGCATCACCTGCCGCGACCGCGGCGTTGGGTGTGCGACCACGACGGCGACTACAACCACAACAGCGACGGCGACGACAGGGGAAAGGGGTAATGGGGTACCTAGATTTTTTGGGAAATAAAGATTGCAAAAACCTAGATTGTTTGGGAGAAAATAAACGAACCTAGATTTTTGGGGAAAAATTTCAACACCAACCCTACTGAAGCGGCGTGCACGGTGGGTCCACGCCCCACCCGTGCCGGGATGATCCTATCGGCTTCCCCTGGCAGCTCCCGATCGGGAGAATGACACTGCCATGGGAAGTTGAGAGCGCTTGGAGAGGAGGAGCCGAACCGCTGGTCTTGGCCACAGGGCCAATCTCAACGGGGCGTACTCGCACCCTCCCGCGTGAGCCACAATAGGGAAGGAGGGTCTTTTGGCCTTCACGAGGTCGGGCGAGCGGGTGAGGCCCGGCTCGCCTTGGAGCATTGAAATCTGGGTGGGAGGGTAGTCGAAGAATTCAAGTCCCTCGACTACCCGCCTATAAAATCTTTTTCTGTGGGAGGGTAGCCAACTCGTTCGAGTTGATTTGCTACCCTCCATTGTTATTATTGTTTGGGTGCGAAGGCGAATGATGGAAAGGGCAGGCGAAATGACGACTGGAAGTCCTATCGGCTTTCCCTGGTAGTTGCCCTGTAAAAGGGAAAGTAATACTGCCAGGGAAAGGGTGAGATTGCGAGGGTGAGAGGTCGTTCCGCGGGGATTGCTCCTAGGGGATCAATAACCGCGGAGACGGCCTACGCCCCTCTGCTGGTGTCAGTCGGGCGGAAATTGGCAGTCTCTATTTATTTATTTTTTTTCTGTCCCATAGGGGAGCGCCCCACGCATTGGATATTTTAGGGCATTAGTGTTCAAATTAGGGTCTTGAAATCTTACCTACCTACTATACCACAGGAGAGCACAGCAGGCGCGGGGGGGGGGTCAGGTCCCCGGCCAGTCGCGTGGATAGTGAGGCTCTCAGGGCTTAGGGTGGTGTTACCCGGCCTGTATCAGTGGTCGGGCGGTCTAGCGTGGAGTGGCGCTATTCCACGCAGGTGTTCGTGCGTGGAGTTGTCGGCGCGGTCATACATGACCCGCGCCAGGCGGACGATGAATTCGTCCAGGGCTTCGTGCTTGAGGTCGCGTCGGATCACATCGTTACGCACGTATCTGCCGGCGTTAACGATGGTACGCAGGCATTGGTTCTCTTGGGCACGTAGTCGGCGTTTGTTTGACTCGCTGACCAGTGCGTACCAGGCGGGGGCGGCATACGTGAGACGCGACCTTATGTACGTCTTGTATACCATGAGCTTGGTTGCTACTGGGAGGGTAGATGAGAACACGGGGTATAGTTTACCCCGTGCGACTTTCGTCTTGGTAACGATGTCGCCGACGTGGTGGCGCATGGTTAGTCGGCGATCTATCGTTACACCCAGGTACTTTACCTTGGAGGCCCATGGTATAGATTGGCCCTGGAGCGTGAGTTGAGGAGGCGGCTTCATCCAAAGACCCGTGAGCATGGCCTGCGTCTTGGCTACATTCACCGACATCCGCCAGCGGGACAGCCAGTGGGGTAGGGCGTCGAGTGTGGGCTGCATCTTTTTCACTGCGTGGTCGCGGCGATACGACGCAGCGATGTATGCCGTGTCGTCGGCGAAGAGTGCTAGCCTGACGTCACCTACCGCGGGTATGTCGTCGGTGAAGTGCGCGTAGCAGGCCGATGATAGACAGCTGCCTTGGGGAACGCCGGCGCGTACTGGGCGTTCGGAGGAGGTCGCGTCCTCCACTGCAACTTGGATGCGGCGGTCGGCTAGGAAAGAGGCTACTACCTGTATGATGCGACGCGGCGCGCTCGACCGTGAGAGCTTGTATAGCAGTCCCTCGTGCCATACGCGATCGAACGCTTTCTCCATGTCGAGCATCACGACCACACAGTACTCACGTTTGTTTTGGCACATGGCCAAGAAATGGAGGACTCGCGTGAGCGTCGTAGCGTGGTCGAGTGGGCAGCCCGGAAACCGAATTGTTCAGGGCGGGGCACGATGTGCGGCTGTAGGTGCTGGAGAAGGAGTCTCTCGAACACCTTAGAGAGAGTCGGCAAGAGAGTGATAGGCCTATAACTTTGGGGTCGCTTCGGGTCCTTGCCCGGCTTTGGCAGCATTATAACGCGGCCCAGTTTCCACACCGATGGGAAATGACCGGTGCGTAGAATGCCGGTATATAAGCGCGCCACTGCGGCCACTGTCTTATATGGCAGGTGTCGCAGTGCCGCGTTTGTTATGCGGTCGGGGCCGGGGGCTTTCCTGGGCTTGGTGCGTAACAGCGCTCGCTGCACCTGGCCGGGCGAGAACACGACCGGGTCGTCTCGCGGGTTAAGTGGCGCGGCAAAGTACTCTCTAAGGTGGTCGAGAACCTCCTCGTCGTGGGCGGGCGAGCCAGCCGAGAGGGCTTATATTGACGGCGTGTGGAGTGGGGAGTGTGTCTTGATTGGTGCCGTGGCCAAAACCGGTTGTGGCGGCGCGGCGGTGCAACGGGACGGGACGGGGAAGGAGCGCGTTTCGACTCGAAGTACTAGGCGCGCATGATTCCGAAGAGGTTGGCGGGCATCCTCGTCACAAAGTTTGCGAGTGATGGTCGACCAAGTGCCAAACGTTTTTGGAATAAATAAGAATATATTTACAAGGTTCAATACTAAAAGTGAGGCGAGGTCGAAAGCCAAGCTGTAACATATTGACATTTTAGGTGTCGTTAAATAGGTTTTTGGTGGTGTTAATTACGAAAATGACATCAAATTTATATTATCAGCAGGTCTATATTATTTAAAATAATATTGTCGCAAAAAAAAAAAAAAAAATTTTCGCTCGCTTCGCTCGCGAATTTTATAATTTCATTATGTTGTGTTTAGACCAAAACTAAAGTTATTTCTGAACCTACAAACTCTTTAATATATTGTTTTTTATAATATAGTATTTGGAGATTTTAACATCGACTATGACTAGTGATGGAAGATACTCAGTCTTTTAAGGCTTTTAATAAAGACTCACCTTATTTTTGACGCCTCGCGACTGATTCAGTCTTTTAGTTCCCAACCTTTAGTCATAAGACTAGCTTTTGTAGTTGAAGTCTTTTAACGTAAAAAACTGAGCTGTTACTTAAACAGCTTAAAGGACTTAAAAGACTGGCGATTCATTATCTGGGAAGTCGACAGTTGTAAGGTATGTGTTGATAGAATGTAAATATCTAATTTTATCTCCTTGTCAAATGTTATCAAAATGTATTTAGTGGTTTAGGCGTGAATTATTCCTTTTGGTTGATAGGTTACAAAATTAATATTTAATATCACACACAAACTGCGGTGCGATCCCTTTTACATAAAAGAACTTGAGTCGTTTAAGTCTTTTAATAAACTAACTTAATCTTTTAATAAACTACTAAGTCTTATTAATAAAAACTCGAACTTTCAGTCTTAATTTTAGAGTCAAGTACTTGTAAGATGGAGGCGAGTCTTTTTAATAAGCCTTAAAAGACAGTCTCTTTCATCTCTAACTACGACCGTTACGATAGTACACCCGTTTTAAATGAATACGTAATGTAAACAATTTTTATACAACCATTTGCATCCACGCGAGGTGGTTATTAAATAGATGATTTTTTTTTTCATTTTCCTTGTGGCGCTGGAATCTACATTTCTCCTTTAGTTTCTTTGTGACCTCGTTTTTATTAGACATTATTAGCGATTTAACCGTCCATATGCTCGTAGAATTTAGAAGCCAGCTGCATATTTGAACCATGCTGCTACGGAACCCTACAATGCGCGTGTCCCGACACGCTCTTGGCCGGTTTTTTTGTATAATATAAGTACGTATGCATTGATAAAATTTATAACTTGTGATTGTTATTTGATGAAACGGCAAACACCTGTAGGTACTTATGTTGAGAAGCCTCAGGAACTGGTGATCAATGATACTCCCTTCGATAATTTCACATAGATTTATTTTATTAATGATTACAAAAGAGAACGTCTAGCTCACTTGACAGCTGTCCACAGACTGCTACAAAAGGCGGCCGTTAAGTTTGATTACAGATATTCTTAGATTCATAAAATTTATCAAAAACTGAATACAATACTAAAAATCTTAAGTAACAATAATTTAAATATTTCTATTTTAGTAACACTATGAGTATATTTTAAGGAAAAGTTAACAGGCGGCCATTCTGTCAAAGGATGTCCTCATCCGTTTCTTCAACTCGGCCATTCTCTTTTGGTATGTCCTCATACCATTCTCATTTGTACAAGAATAATTATATATATTTTTTAAACTAAATAATTAAATATAATAATAAATTTTAATGCAATATGCAGAGTTATAAATATTTACGGAACAACACCTTTGTGAATAACGTTTTAATTATTATTATTATTATTTTTTACTTTCACAAAACTGTTGACTTGTATAATATGTTCATCTAAGTATATAAAAAAAATATATATATATCAGCAATCATAACAAACTAAATATTTAAACAATCATGATAAAAACACTGGGCCTATTTTACACACAGTCACTCTAGGGACTAGATTATGAATATCAAAAGAGATCATAAAGTACAACATAAACAAATTTAACAATAATTCATTACATAACACTTCTCTGTTTAATACACTACCACGCTAGGGGTACGATAAATAAATTAATAGATCACTACCACACTGGGCGTTTATAACATCTTATATAATTATATAATATAGCCACACTAGGAGCTGATAATACGATTATGTCACACTAGGGACTACTAAGGCAAAGTTTCTATAAATTAACCACTCTAGGGGTTCTATTTATATCTGATAGAGACATGTAATAGGTTAGGTAGGTTGTAAGATGACTAATCTTTAAACAGCTAATCTTTAATCTTTAAAAGATAGCACTGATTTTTGGAATGGTATGTAATGTTCCACTTTTCTTTCCACTTAATTCCTTATTGTAAGCGCAGCTGATGCAGGACTTAACATACTTCTTGACGAAGCGCCTCATCTTAGGGAACCAATAATCGGATGATATTTTTTCCAGTGTCTTTTCAACAGAAAAATGTCCCGCCTCGTCATGGTTCATTTGGCATATTTTCCAGCGAGCAGAATTTGGTACGACCCATTTCAATTTATTTCCCACTTTTCGGTAGATCTTATCATCGCGAATTGTGTAATTTTGAGTGATATCTTTAATATCAGTCTCACTTTTTTGCAATATACTTTTGATAACTTTCAAGTAAGGATCTGTCATCTGGACGGTGTACAACCAATCATGAGTCTGAATATTTAACACTTCTAACTTCTCCTGTTCGGGGGGAAGAACTGGATTGCGGCTTAGCGCATCCACGTGTTGCATTGTGTGTCCTGGCCTGTACTCAATTGAGAAGTTATACTCCTGAAGTATCAACCACCATCGGGCAACTTTCGGTAAAAGATCACGCTTTGTCAGGGTCGCGCGCAGGGCATTGCAATCGGTAACGACTTTAAATTCTATGCCTATAAGGTAAACACGAAACTTCCTCAATGATAATACTACGGCCATGGTCTCTAACTCGTAAGAGTGCCAAACTTCCTCTTCACGAGTGGTTTGGCGACTAAAATAAGCCACTGGCCGTAAAGGTGTATTATCATGACATTTTTGTAGTAATATGCCCCCTATGCCCGCCTTGCTCGCGTCACAGTGGACCTCAGTGATATAGTCAGGATTGTATAGTGCTAGAACAGGCCTGCTTATTATTTTTGATTTTATGCATTGAAATGCTGTCTCCTGTTCTTCGCCCCATACCCAGACGGAGTCCGCTTTTGTTAATTTGGTTAAAGGTCTTGCTATAGTCGCAAAATTGTAGACAAAGCGCCTGAAGAAGCTGGCAAGACCTACAAATTGCCGAATTTGATGGACGTTAGTCGGACGAGGAAATTCATTTACAGCCTGGATCTTCTTATTACCCGGTTTAAGTCCCTCTTCTGATATTTCAAAACCTAAATAGTCTATCTTCGATTGGAAAAAGTAACATTTCTTTAGGTTTAGAGTCAGATTCGATTTACGCAGCAGTTCGAAAATAGCCTCAAGCTTAACAAACATTTCATCGGTTGTGGTAGCAGTAGTCAGAAGATCGTCTAGGTACGGCATAGCTAGATCAAACCTTTTTGGACCGAGAGCCTTATTTATCATGCTCTGAAAGACCGCGGGAGCATTTATCAGACCAAATGGCATCCAAGTATACTCGTAATGGCCATCAGGGGTAACAAAGCCCGTGATGTGCCTAGAGGCTTCTGCCACAGGGATCTGATGGTATCCCGATGCCAGGTCCAGACTTGTAAATAGCGATTTTCCGCTAAGCCGATCTAGTTGATCTTCTAGTACGGGCATCGGGTAGCTATCTTTAACTGTCTTTTTATTAAGTGCCCTACACACAAACGATATTCATTGTTCTTTTTACGCACAAGAACAATGGGACTGGCATATGCCGATTGCCACTCACGAACAATTCCATTTGCCATCAATTCACCAATAATTTCTCTAACCTTTGCCCGTTCACTGAACGGGAGATGATATGGTTTGTAGGTGACCGGAGTATTATCATTTAGTTTAATGCTCATTTCAGTGAGATTTGTGACACCAAATTCTTGCATGTTAAGCGCAAAGCAATCTCTAAAATTATTCACTAATTCAAGTAATTTATTTTTAACAGATTCATCAATATTGGGCCCAACATTTAACATATTCATCGTGATCAAAGGTCTTTCTGGTGATGTTGGAATTTGTATATTACATGAATCTATTTTGTTGACTGTAAGTGGATCGAGTGGTGGTGCAGATACACATTTATCGTGAAATTTTATTGCACGTGATATCAACTTATTACTTTGCAGACTAAAATCCTTATTAGATAAACTAATAATTAGTATTTGACCGTTGCCAGCTGTGAATTGATAAACTCCTTGCAATAATATGTACTCAGAACCCGGTTTCATACACACGGATCCTGGTACAAAGAGAGCGCCAGTAAAATCCTGACCGGTTTGTACTTCTACATTGTTGAAACCAGTTTTAAGCATAATTTTGTTTGGTATATTTAGTGTTATTTTATCCACTTCTTTTTCATCACAGTATAACGAGAGACTGTCACTAGTTTTGTAAACTATCACTGTTGGCAGTTCGGTCAATGATTGTCCTACTAATACTTCCGTATCCAAGAAATGGTCTTCTACCACAAAAACTTCTATATCCGCTTCGACTGCATCAACAATTATTTTAACTACAGCCTTACCAAATGGTGAAATGCTCCCAAACGCGAATCCTTTAATTACAGGTAACTCCGATTTGTTTAAAATAAGCTGACACTCCTCAGCAACTTGTTTTTTTAATGAGAGTACATTGTCTGCCAAAATCAATATATGCAGATCGCTTAGTGTTATTAATAGTGATAGATTTAAAATACTTGCCATTATTAGTCTGATTTTCCAATGAAATTTTCAAAACGTTTTGGTTCGACTCGGTCTTGTTATTTGTGGTCAAATCTTTATTTTTGTTGTTATTCTGTTCACGAAAATTGGTAATTGTTTCGCACTTCTGTGCATCGTGTCCTAACCGTGAGCATTTATCACACCTTTTAATGGGTTTTGAGCAAGTCCGTGAAGTATGCCCGAATTCCAAACAATTGTAACATTGGATAGACTTATTTCGATTTTGGGGCTTATTAATTTGTCGTTGGGTTGTCAAATTAAATGTAGTGTCACGAGTTTTAGTATTTAAGTTATTCTCATTTTGATTTGATTTTCGAGTTATTCTTTTTTGATATACGACGCAGGTACATTAACAACTTTGATGGTCTTTTAAAACTCGATCCTTGTGCATTCAAACGGATATTATGATCGAATATACCGTTTATAATACAATCCACAGCATTACGGCCCGTAATGCCACACATTTTTACCAATCTCGCTTTATCATGATAGTAGTCCTCTAAAGACTCGTCTCTTTGACTTCTCCTCTCTAACATTTCGTACAAATGGTCTGCATAATTACGATCATCGGGGAACGTTTTAATTATTTTCTTTTGCCATTCATGCCAGCTTAAAGGCTTGACCCGTCAACTTAGGAATGGCATAGAAAATTATTTGTTTCTCACTCCATTTATAAATTTTTGCTGTTTCGTTCACTTTGCGAACCCAATCTGTAGCCGACTGTTCGTTCGCATCTGGATTAAATTCAGGAATCACATTATGTGCCCCTTCAAAATGACGATGTCCCTTACTGAAAATCCTTGTAAGTACATCAGAGTCACGAGAAGGTGAGTAGCGTCGTCTTCTCTTTCGATCTATTTTGTGTGTCCTATTGCGCGTTCTTTCACGCGATTTCCTTTTCGTTTCAGCAGATGAATCCGAACTGTCGGACGTTGTTGACGATCGAGATCGATGGCGTTTTCTCGTTCTAGTGACTCTGCTATCGTACTCATCATAGTCGCTATTACTACTTCTGGTAGACGACCGCTGTCGACGATACAACCTTCGCGTAAGTGTACTATCAGTACTACTGGACAAAGACCGCTGACGTGACCGGCTGCGGTAGGTTTGTCGCGTCGGACGGCGACGATTATTGCGCCGACTGTCTGTACGCCTTCGTCCATGACGAGGTTCGTTAACGCGAGTCCTAGTTCGGGACTTCCTAGAAAACCTTTCTAACGAATCCCTTTTTCCTGTTTGCGGCGGGGTATAACCCGAAGCTTCCGTCGACGACATTTTTAAGTTGGTAGTTCTAGGTGGAGACTGTTTTTACATAGGTGCAAGTAAAAATTTATTGTGTTTGTGTGTATTAGTAAAAGAGAAGGTATTATTTAGGAAGATAGGAAAAGAGAAACAATAAAACAAAAGATTAGTAAAATCCTGAAAGAAATACCTCAGTTCTTGGCTTTACTCATCAACATTTTTATTTTGACTCGTTATTTTAAATACTTTATGGAAGATTGTTTCTATTAAAATTAAGTATTATTCAAAACGCCTTTAAATACTGCGAATAACACGCTTCTAACTAAGTTACAGTCATTTTATACCATACCTACTCATAACCCATCGCGTATTTCCCGAGTATGAGGTAAGTACACAAATGTTTCTTGTTTGTATAAAAATACTTTCTAGAAAAATACATATATATATCCTATTTAACTAACAAAACAAATGTGAATATTTTAGTTAACGGGCGAGGCTCGAACCCGCGACTCGGTGTACTCATACCTAATGTTAGTCACATAATTATTCAAAGTATGAATGTAGAAAGAGAGAAAAAAAATTGCAAATAGCTATACTAGGCAATGCGTAATTTCACCACTAACGAGTATGGTGAACTCAATAAAGAAGCAGTATATCTTGATAAACTTGATTTATTTCTTGAAATTGTCTACTATCAAAATTACAACTTTGGTTTACTTCTTAACAATATAATGTCTTTCTAGACAACTGTTCGACTCGTGTGCTCGCTAAAAACTGACTGCTTGGGCTCGGCCAGCGGCCGTATTCCCTCTCCCTTTTTACTCCCTTCTTCAAAATGGCGTTCTTAGCACGTGGTTGGTCAACGTTTTACCAATCGCGAGCCAAGAACTGTGCCTATGTTTAGAAAAAATTGTCACGAAACACATTGAAAATTAGGAATCAAGACATTCGGCCATCCGACACAATGCAACCTCCCGGTGCATTAGTAGATCCAATCAGTCAGTTTTTAACTTATTTCGAAATCAAAATGGTTCTATTTTAAAGAATGTTTAGGATGTCACTTGAAATAAGTCAAAGTTTGACCCTACTGACTCTACGCCTGTTCGCAAAGGTGCAGTCATCCCCCGAGAAGAACAGGCAAGAAACTCTAAGGGTTGCTCTTTTTAAAAAAAATCTCATTACAAATGTTCTTAATTTCTAATTTAGACTAAATCTAAAATATCTCTAGAGCTGAGCAGTTTATTCCCTTAGTTTGTTAATTAATTTCTAAAATTCTTCCATAGGTAAATTTAGAATCTTATTATAAAGACGTAAAAACATTGATCAGAGTTTGTGATTTTGTGAAGACGACTGTCTAATACATCCAGTTTATGCTTGGTTCTAGAACCATTATATGCCTATCACTAATTTTCTTAAAAAAATGTATATTTTTCCTTTAATTTAAAAGAGTTTAAGTTAATAGTTATTTTAATACATAGATTGGAATACTATACAATAAAATGATGTACTTTAGACTTACAAAGAGACAAGGGAATAAAGGCATTGCAAATAAATAATGTTACATCGAAAATAACAAGATTAAATTTGTAAAGATCTAGACTTTCTATTACATCGCTAGTATTGCAAATTAAAATGAACTTAAAAATAAACGGGTGCAATAGATGATGTCGACATTAAACTAAAGTCTGTTTTAAAAACATAAATGCTTGGTCTAAATACTATCTAAACAATCACTTACGTCCTAATTTTTTTATGAACTGCGGTCATACTTTTAACACAAAATTTTGGTTGTATAATAATAACACAAAATGGATTGTAATTATCTGAATAAACATTATTTTTAAATTTCAATTAAAGGCTTAATTAACCATAACAACAACCATATTTAACAATTATGGAAATCACGACATTCGGTAAATTGTGTTTTCCTCAACTAATAAGAATGAATACAAATCAGTAATTATAAAAATATTCCTGCTAGGACCTTGGTAAACAAATGACCTCGGTCTTTGGTAAACAAATGAAACGAAACTTCGCAACCCGGTTAAATTACCAATAAATTGGGTACATAAGTTAATAAGGTATTAATTCGTCGTGCGTTGTCGATCGGGACACTCGTGTTTACTCTCAGTGCAATAATTTTATAAAAATCTTTCGAATCTTGTTAACCGACATAGTGCCGTATTCCTAAGTGCGTAAGGTATCTTCAACATTAGCAGCTCTTCGAGTCGCTTGCGACATTCTGCGCGTAAGCAAATCGGAGGTTAGCCGGCGAGCAAAGCGAACATCAACATTCACTATCCCGCTCGCACCTTCCCATTGATTCTCAAACTTTACTCAAACTTTACGCGGCCTCAAACTTTATTTATTCATCGTGGGAATGAGCTCCGAATGCCCAAGTTGTAATCGGGGTGTAGGTGATGGAGCAAAGTGTGGAGGATGTAATAACTTTCTACACTATAACTGCGGTGGCCTTTCTGAAGCGTCATATCGAAAATGGAGTGTTCAAAGGAAGAAAACCTGGCAGTGTCCGTTATGTTTAACTGATTCACGCGGGGATGAGCGGGCGAAGGGGGATTCTGAAAAGAAAAAACCTGGTAACGATGCTGACTCAATTGCCGAGATCCTCGCTATTGTCAAAGAGACTCAAAAAGACTGCAAGTCGGTAAAAGAAGAGCTGAAAAGCCTTAGGGCCGAGATCAACGAAAACACCAAAGCAATAACCTATTGTCAAGAGGAAATAGAGGATATAAAGATTAATCTTCAGGAAATTGAGCTGAAAACGAAGAAAGTTGATTGTTATGATGAAAAGTTTGAAGTGTTAGAAAATGAGATCAAAGTGTTAAAAAACGAGGCTGAAGAACAAAACCAAAGAGTCAGATTATGCAACATTGAAATCAGGAACATTCCAGAGTCGAAAACTGAAAACTTGTTGAATATAGCACATAAGATCTCAACGGCTATTGACTTCGATTGGAACCGAGATGATGTGGAGTTTATTTCTCGTATCGCACTTAAGAAACCTAGTGAAGGAAAAATCAAGCCTATAATAATGAAGTTTTTTAAAAAATCGAAGAAGGATGCGTTTCTGTCGCAATTCAAGAAGTTCAAAGGAATCACAACGCAGAATATTGGACTCCCTGGTACAGAACATAAGATTTTTGTATCTGATCATCTCACCCTAACAAGCAAGTTACTACTGCGCAAGGCAAAGGAAATTGTCAAAAAACCGGCCAAGAGCGTGTCGGGCCACGCGGATTGTAGGGTTCCGTAGCAGCATGGTTCAAATATGCAGCTGGCTTCTTAATTCTACAAGCATATTGTCATAGTTGATGTTAAAATCCCCAAATACTATACTTAGTATCATAAACAAATGTATTAAAAAGTTTGGCCTAAATATAATAGAATGGAAGTGGTTAATGCGCGAGCGAAGCGAGCGCGATTTGTTTTTTTTTTGCAACAATTTTATTGTAAGGAATAATATAATAATATCAAGCTAAGCAGGTGTATATTTTTAATGTCGTTTTCGTAATTAGCACCCACAAAAACCTATTAAACGACACCTGAAATGTCAATATGTTACAGCTTGGCTTTCGGCTCGCCTCACTTTTAGCGTGGAACCTTATATGGCAGCCATTTTGGATAAGGGTACACTTCATCATAAATGCTACCCTCGTGAATTATTCCACATTTTTTTTCATTATAAAAATTAATGTTTCCCAAACGGATTACTGAATTAGTGAATTGGTAGTTTTGGCCTAAATATAACAGAATGGAAATATTTAATGTGCGAGCGAAGCGAGCGCGAATTTTTTTTTTTGCGATAATATTAATTTTAGGAATAATATCGAGCTGCTGCTAAAGCAGGTCGCGTGGTAATCGTGTATAATTTTTATGTAATTTTCGTAATAAGCACCCCCAAAAACCTATTTAACGACACCTAAAATGTCAATATGATACAGTTTGGCTTTCGACCTCCCCTCACTTTTAGCGTGGAACCTTGTAAACATGTTCTTATTAATCCCAAAAACGTTTGGTCGACTATTACTCGCAAACTTGAAGGGCCAACTTATGTGTGATAGTTTTTCTTTTAATTTCGTTGTATATTCTATAACCGTGAATTTTTTCACATTTTTAGAAACAACCGTTTAGCTGGTAGTGTCCCCCCCGGAAACTTGTTTTTAACAAAAAATTTCACTTTAAAAATATTTTTTTCTCAAACGGAGTGCTGAATCGAAAAACGTTCTTAGTAAACCCCTTTATATTTTAAAAATCTATCCTACTCGTATGACATTCAATTCGATGGTATCGGCGAGAAAAAAAAAACCATCGCCCTTTCACGTGTATGGGAAACACCCGAAAAAATGTTTTTTCCAAAATTTTATATTTTAGATCTGTCGGTGCAATCAATATCTATGACCATGACAAATTTCAGCTCTGTAGTACCAAGGATCTTATATTAGTAAATATATTCTTATTAATCCCAACAGTGTTTGGCACTTGGTCGACTATTACTCGCAAACTTGAAGGACCAAGTTATGTGTGATAGTTTTCCTTTTAATTTCGTTATATATTCTATCAACGTGAATTTTTCCACATTTTAAGAAACAACCGTTTAGCAGGTAGAGGGGGGGGACACTTGTGTTTGACAAAAATTTTCACTTAAAAAATTTATATTTCGCAAACGGAGTGCTGAATCGAAAAACGTTCTTAGTAAACCCCTTTTATCTTTTAATATGCTATCCTATGACACCCCGTTCAAAAATATTGGCGAGAAAAAAAAAAATCATCGCCCTTTCACGTCTATGGGAGACACCCGAAAAAAATTTTTTTTCTAAGATTTTACTCTACAGTTCTATTGGCGTGATTCATATGTATAATCATGCTAATTTTCAGCTCTGTAGTACCAAGGGTTTCTTAGGAAACCCGCGGACAGACGGACAGACGGACAGACGGACATGGCGAAACTATTAGGGTTCGTAGATTACTACGGAACCCTAAAAATGGGCCGAATAAGGGTTTTGTGTGGACCGTCGATTGCAAGATATTAGCGCGACGCGCAGAAAACTCCCCAATTATTCGTATTCAGCAGGAGGAGGACCTCAAAAAACTAGGATAAAATTATATTGCTTAATAACTTTTATTGGTTCAGTATTGATACGAAATCAGTGTCTTGAATTAGTATATGTTGAATTAGTATTTGTGTACTGCTTCTGTCGAATGGGTGAGTGTTCGAATCATACAAATGTATCTTTTCTAGGAACGCAAAGTTTGACAAACACTACCGCTCTAAAACTGCAAAAAATGTATATTATTACGCAGAACAGTCGGAGGATACATCTTACAAACTTTTTTACTATTCCACACTGCTCGATTCATTGCATTTTCGCTCTTATGTGTATGACAATAAGTAACACTCAAATATTTTTACAGGGGGTTAATGATAAGTTGGTAAAATTCAATGTCGTATTGGATGAATTTACTGATTTAAAATGACTTCTTTAAGGGTTTTTTATCAAAATGTAAGGGGATTACGCACAAAAACCCAACTTTTCTTTAAAAATGTACTAAGCAATGATTATGATGTGATTGTAATCACGGAAACGTGGTTAAACAGCAAGTTTTTTAATGGTGAATTGTTTGACTCGAGATATTCGGTATTTAGACGGGATCGAGATTATTTATCAACGGGTCAAAATCTAGGTGGTGGTGTTATTATAGCGATTAAATCAGACTTTTGTGTCACTGAGCAAGTGTCGTGGCGTACCTCTGCAGAAGATCTGTGGATCAGTATTAAATTAAATTCTCGGGAACTACCCCAAACCTATCTTCATATTTCATGTGTGTACACCAATAGTAATTACGAGTGTAATATTAAAGCTTATTTCGATAAAGTTACGTCTGTATGTACCACTAGGGATCGTGACATGTTCTTAATCTTAGGCGATTTCAACATGGATAACCTTCATTGGGAAAAACGTAAAAACTGTGAGTACCTACACCCTTTACTATCAAATTCCTCCTTAATCACTTACGTTATAAATGCCTTGTCTTTTAGCAATTTAAACCAATACAACTACCTAAAAAATTGTAGCAATAATATCCTTGATTTGTGTTTGGCAAATTTCACGATTTATCTATCTCAAGCGGACGAGCCATTGGTGATAGAAGATAAATTTCACAAGACTCTTTTAATTGATATAAATCTGTCGGTTACTAAATCTCTAGAGGACAAATTTAATTATACCTATCAATTTAATCGCGGTCAGTATGACCTGCTTTCAAATGAGTTGAATAATACGAATTGGAACGAGTTATTTTCTAACAAGTCTGTTGATAGCTGTGTTGATTGTTTTTATAATGTATTATACAGTTATATGGATAAGTATATACCTACATAAAAAACGTAAATCATCTAGCAAATACCCACCTTGGTACACTCCTGTTTTGATTAAAGTAGTCAAAGAAAAAATGAAATATTTTTATAAACATAAAAAATATAGAAATAAAATAGACGAGGATTGTTATAAGAAATTAAGGACCAAACATAAAATGCTCGAAGCTAAATGCTACTTAAGTTATATAAATGTAATTCAGGCGAATATAAAATCTAATCCTAGAACGTTTTTCAGTTACATAAAAAGCAACTACAAAAATAGGGGTCTGCCAAACCTAATGCATTATGATTCCTCGACTGCGGATGATGGTCAATCCATTTGCAATTTGTTTTTACAGTATTTTTCGTCTGTTTACGAGGCCTCGAGTCCCTTGGTGGGACCTATATGTAATTCATCTGAACGTTATGCCCAAAATTATATCTCAAAAATTTAAATATCTCAGGATTTAGTTGCTAAATACATTAGAAAACTAGACGTAAATAAAAGTGCAGGATCTGACCTGATTGCACCTTTGCTGTTAAAAAAATGTTCGCCCGCCTTACTTAAACCAATTTCAATTCTATTTACTACTTCCTTACAAAACGGTATATTTCCCAGAAAATGGTAATCATTCATATCTCCCATACACAAGGACGGATCTAAAAGTGATGTAACAAATTACCGCCCAGTGTCGAAATTAAATACTATTGCTAAGTTATTTGAGAAAATTGTTTATGACCAACTGTATAATGAAATTAAGAGCTCGATAAATGTTTATCAACACGGGTTCGTCTCAGGACGATCTACAGTAACCAATCTAGTGACTTATTCTGACCGTCTCCTATCATATATGAACAGAGAAATACAGGTAGATGCCGTGTACACCGATTACAGCAAAGCTTTTGACAAAGTAGATTTTTATGTCGTAGAAAAGAAGCTAGAAACTATCGGTGTGCACGGCAACCTTCTGCGCTGGATCATATCATATTTGCGTAATAGAAATCAAGCGGTAGTGGTAGGTGGGTACAGATCTGACTGGTTTACTCCATCTTCAGGGGTCCCCCAGGGGTCACTGTTAGGGCCCCTTTTATTTAATATTTTAATTAATGATATAGATACTTGTTTCCATCATGCAAACATATTATTGTATGCGGATGATTTAAAAGTTTTTATGGCAATAAAGGGTCCTAAGGATGCTACAGATTTACAGAGTGACCTCAATAGATTTGATAATTATTGTCTTATTAATAAATTACATTTAAATGTGAAAAAGTGTTTCGTTATTACTTTCACTCGCAATCGTGATATAAAATCATACTCATATAAACTACAGGATGTCATATTAAAAAGGAAAACCGTTGCTAAAGACCTAGGGATATATCTTGATAGTAAACTACTTTATGATCAGCATATAAATCACATAGTAAATAAATCTATGAAAGTATTAGGCTTTATAATAAGACAATCTAAAAAGTTCACTGATCCACAAGCTATCAAAACTCTTTATTTCACGTATGTCCGATGCCAATTAGAGTATGCCAGTCAGATATGGAACCCACAGTACAAACTTTATATATCATTACTCGATCGGGTCCAAAACAAGTTTCTAAAATTCTTTAACTTTGCATGTGGTAAAAGATTTAATAATTATGATGACGCATGTACCTATCATAAAATAACGCCTCTTACACAAAGACGGGTGGTAACTGATCAGTTGTTCTTGTACAAGATAGTTAACAATTATTTTGATTGTCCTGACTTGGTTAATAGTATATACTATCAAATACCATCTAAACTTAATCTAAGACGAAAACGACTGTTCAATGTTGGAGAGGCAAATAGCAATAAAAACTACGTAAGGAATGGATTTTTACACAGAGCACTCACGATTTATAATGAGAAATACACTGATCTCGACTTATTCAACCTTTCATTATCTCAGTTTAAAAGATCATTATATATGATTTCGGATTAGCACTCAACAACTGTGAAACTCTAAATATTAACGTTCTTACTATTAATAAATCATGCACAGCGTATAACACGTGCACAGCAATGTGTGGGTATTATTAGTGAGGCCGTAACTCATCTTTCATCTTGTCTTTAAATTATCATAATTAAAGTATTGTAATTGTAACACGCTTGTTCCTTGAATGCACCAGTGGATACCTATAATTGGTTAATTAGAATCTAGTAATTAAATTTAAGTCAAAAACTGTAATTAACTGTTGGTTTCCCAATAAAAATTTATTAAAAAAATTATTTATTGTTATTATTAATCACTACTTAACACTCAAACATTTTTCGAAACAACGTACGAATACTTCATTAAGTGGGTAGGTAGTGACTATATTCCTAGATTATTCCTAACACAATTAAGATAAGTCTTTGTTGATCGATACTATGTAACAAAACACAAGAAATTAAAATATAAACATTAATTAAATAGCTTACATTTCCACCTTTATAAATTTCATAATGTATTTGATGTACCAAAATGTTAATAGAATAAGATCAAAACATCAGAATTATATTTGAATGTACTTAACAATCATTATGACTGCATTTGTCTCACTGAGCTAATTTGAACAGTAGTGTTTTTAATGGAGAAGTATTTGACCCTCGATATACCGTTTCGCAATACTTTAACAACTCATTTCGCAATACTTTAATAAAAATTACCGAGAGTTTGAAATTATCTCCTGCATGATACTTCTCCTACACTAGTAAAATACATCTGCTGAAGTTTATGTCTTGTTTTGCGCTGTTAAAACCTAAAACATGCTGTGTGTACTACTTTAGGTTTATGGTTTAGTTAAAAACTAATTAAACTATGTCCTTATCTTTTTAAGATTGTAAACTGTTTGTACTGTACACCTATTAAATAAAAAAATAA
Organism: Aproaerema taeniolella; assembly: GCA_949987775.1. Classification (NCBI taxonomy): domain Eukaryota; kingdom Metazoa; phylum Arthropoda; class Insecta; order Lepidoptera; family Gelechiidae; genus Aproaerema; species Aproaerema taeniolella. The sequence continues at coordinate 22,259 of CATLJT010000326.1, forward strand.
AAATTAGGTACACACTTTTGCGTAGATTGCATGTCATTACTTGAGATGTTACTTCCTGAACTAAATACTCAAAATAAGGGCTTTTCCAATCATGGAAGATTTCGAAATTCCTATGGACATAAAATTTATGGTACCGAAGCAAATTAATCTGCTTGGTGATGTGATCTCGTTTTTAGGGTTCCGTAGTAATCTACGAACCCTAATAGTTTCGCCATGTCCGTCTGTCCGTCTGTCCGTCTGTCCGCGGGTTTCCTAAGAAACCCTTGGTACTACAGAGCTGAAAATTAGCATGATTATACATATGAATCACGCCAATAGAACTGTAGAGTAAAATCTTAGAAAAAAAATTTTTTTCGGGTGTCTCCCATAGACGTGAAAGGGCGATGTTTTTTTTTTTCTCGCCAATATTTTTGAACGGGGTGTCATAGGATAGCATATTAAAAGATAGAAGGGGTTTACTAAGAACGTTTTTCGATTCAGCACTCCGTTTGCGAAATATAAATTTTTAAAGTGAAAATTTTTGTCAAACACAAGTGTCCCCCCCCTCTACCTGCTAAACGGTTGTTTCTTAAAATGTGGAAAAATTCACGTTGATAGAATATATAACGAAATTAAAAGGAAAACTATCACACATAACTTGGTCCTTCAAGTTTGCGAGTAATAGTCGACCAAGTGCCAAACACTGTTGGGATTAATAAGAATATATTTACTAATATAAGATCCTTGGTACTACAGAGCTGAAATTTGTCATGGTCATAGATATTGATTGCACCGACAGATCTAAAATATAAAATTTTGGAAAAAACATTTTTTCGGGTGTTTCCCATACACGTGAAAGGGCGATGGTTTTTTTTTTCTCGCCGATACCATCGAATTGAATGTCATACGAGTAGGATAGATTTTTAAAATATAAAGGGGTTTACTAAGAACGTTTTTCGATTCAGCACTCCGTTTGAGAAAAAAATATTTTTAAAGTGAAATTTTTTGTTAAAAACAAGTTTCCGGGGGGGACACTACCAGCTAAACGGTTGTTTCTAAAAATGTGAAAAAATTCACGGTTATAGAATATACAACGAAATTAAAAGAAAAACTATCACACATAAGTTGGCCCTTCAAGTTTGCGAGTAATAGTCGACCAAACGTTTTTGGGATTAATAAGAACATGTTTACAAGGTTCCACGCTAAAAGTGAGGGGAGGTCGAAAGCCAAACTGTATCATATTGACATTTTAGGTGTCGTTAAATAGGTTTTTGGGGGTGCTTATTACGAAAATTACATAAAAATTATACACGATTACCACGCGACCTGCTTTAGCAGCAGCTCGATATTATTCCTAAAATTAATATTATCGCAAAAAAAAAAATTCGCGCTCGCTTCGCTCGCACATTAAATATTTCCATTCTGTTATATTTAGGCCAAAACTACCAATTCACTAATTCAGTAATCCGTTTGGGAAACATTAATTTTTATAATGAAAAAAAATGTGGAATAATTCACGAGGGTAGCATTTATGATGAAGTGTACCCTTATCCAAAATGGCTGCCATATAAGGTTCCACGCTAAAAGTGAGGCGAGCCGAAAACCAAGCTGTAACATATTGACATTTCAGGTGTCGTTTAATAGGTTTTTGTGGGTGCTAATTACGAAAACGACATTAAAAATATACACCTGCTTAGCTTGATATTATTATATTATTCCTTACAATAAAATTGTTGCAAAAAAAAAAACAAATCGCGCTCGCTTCGCTCGCGCATTAACCACTTCCATTCTATTATATTTAGGCCAAACTTTTTAATACATTTGTTTATGATACTAAGTATAGTATTTGGGGATTTTAACATCAACTATGACAATATGCTTGTAGAATTAAGAAGCCAGCTGCATATTTGAACCATGCTGCTACGGAACCCTACAATCCGCGTGGCCCGACACGCTCTTGGCCGGTTTTTGATCGTTTTGTTTGCATTTTTTTTTTGTAAAGAGTTTCGTACAAATACGAAAAAGTTAATTACTTATAAGGCGCTCTTCTGTTTACATTTCTGTAACAGTTATAGGTACCTCTTAGAAACTACTACGCCTATTAGTATAGTAATGTGCTAACTCAAATCAATTCAAAATTCAAAATGAAAATTTTTACAGATCTCTGGGTTGTGTAGGATAATTTATAAAGGTCTTGCACGTTAAGAGAATTTATTCATAAATTTACTTTTATAATTTTACTTCTAAATTTTTATTAAGGAACATTGTTCTGTAATGCTGAAACTTGACTGGCATTAAAATCGTCATTGCAATAAATATATTTAAAGTTTGAAAACACCACATGTTGCAAAATCATTCATTGACAACAAGAAAATCAACAACTTGAAAGAAACTTGATGACCTCATTTAATTTCAACCTGCAAAATTGTTAACTGAATTCTTACTAACTCTGTAGCACTTATACTGTGGTCGGAACACTTCGATACCGCGTTTTGGAATACACGTAGCCATTGAGTAGTATGTCATTAGATGGTTAATTTTTGTGCAGCTTTGGTTACACTACGGATTGTTATGAACGCAATACTTACTATCACCTTCATATTCGTAATGTTATGTGTTACTGGAAAAGGCAGACTTGAAATATGTTCAATATCACTAAACATTTGAATTTTTATTTGCATGAGTACCCACTTTTAATTTCGGATTAAAAAAAAATATGTTTGAGAAAAGCATTTATCTTAGTTTGCTAAACGGCATACACTAACATTTAATCCGTATGGTTGTCGAGTGGTTTCAGTTGGTCCCGAAATATTATATCCTGGACTCGTAAATAAAAAAAAACTAAGAAATAATTATGACATTGTAATACGCAATCAGATGACTGTAATTCATTGAACAAGTAACACATTTCCAACGTGGCAAAGACAGAAATTTAAAATAGTTTTAGTAAAATCTACATAAATTATATACCGATAACATTGGATGTGACAGAAAATGACCATTCGTGTTGTTATAAGCTTACGAGTTTTATTTTGGTCAAACTATTCGGCCAAGTTATGATAAAGACGAATTGACAAAATCATTAATCTCATCCGAAAGTAATTTTAAATGAAGTTTTAAAACAGTTTAGAATGCGTTATTGGATGTCGCATAGATTGAATGTAGTTAAAATGAGTGGTGCATCGGTTTGATCTGACAATATTACATTATACTCTTGAACTAAAAGACTTATTCTGAAGATACATTTCTGCTATGCTCGGTATATATACTCCTTTATTCTACGAAAATATTCTACTGTAATAATTGACTTCAATAACAGCTCAAGTTCAACGTGCTTCTTAGTGTAATGCGTCGCATTCAAATATCGAATTTACAACGCCAGAGGGCGAGCAAGCCTTGGGCAGTGGCCTAGGTAATATTACCTGTGTCCCTAGTATAATATCACCGTCATCCAAGGAACGCGAAGCGTGAGTTCGTCGCGGGCTATGGTAGCTATGCAGTACTGCTACTACTAACTCAGTAAAGTTTTGTACAAAGATATTGTGGAACGTGAGATGTACTGATTTTCAACTCAAATGCAACTCGAAATGTTTACACGGCTAAAACTGAAAACTACAGGTCTTCACAAAAGATGAATGTTGTTGCAACCCGTAAACAATAAAATAGTAAAAATGGTCGCATAAATTAAATTAAATTAACGTTACACACTCAAAGCCCACACTAAGGTTTTCCCTTGTGTCGTGGGTCCCTCGGAACATACATAAAGACAAGACACAAACACACATAACCCGAGAACAAACATCTTTTTACACAAATGTTTTCCCCGACTGGGAATCGAACCCAGGCCGCATGGGCAAGAGGCAGCGCCACTAATACTCGACCAAACCGGCCGCATGAGCAATTCTTAACATATTTATTGACAATACTATAAATATACAAAAACTTAGTACCTTTACGTTGTGACTTATCGTTGAAATCACAATATATCTGCTTTGTTTACAAATGAACTATTAAAGATAAAGCATAATTATACCAATTTCGTATTTGATAAAATTTAGTTAGGTAAACATATAAGATAGATGACAAGAAACCACTTAATAAAGTAAACTAAAGTACAACTCTTCTTTTAAATAACTTTGTTAAGCTAGATCTTATACCTAATTTTTTTTTTCTTTTTTTCTTTAATGAACAAAGTTGGGCATCAAACTTAGTCTATCTCTTTCATGCGGATTTTTACCAAAACTCTGATAAAACGATAACTTCCGCTAGTTTTCTTCAAAGTAGGCCAATGACTGCGCATGTTCCCTCCTTTGCGTGCTTTTTTTCACTGGGTAACTTATTGAGAAACCTCCGTTCCTGATTGATATATCGTCATCGCCGCGTTCATCTCACCTTACACTGGGCAGCATTATACTCTGAAATCATACACTCATCTGAGTAGATATCCATTCCAATAGCTGACCTGAAGACCTTCAAGATCTTGTAAGCCTAAAGTAGTAACTAAACTCGTTCAAACAGTAAACTGACTGAGTATCAAAGCTGCTTATAACAATCGTTTTTTTTTTATGTACTGCGGGTATTATACTAAAGTAGCTACTCATTCTGTTCCCAAGCGAAAGAATACTCGTAACAAGGGCAAAATTTAACTCGTACAATCCCAATCCAGCTAAGTATAAGTTTATTGAGCAAGATTGGCTGATATTGCTTTTCTTGTCACAAACGATATATCCGTCAGTACTTAATTAAGTAACTTTGTCGAATAATGTAGTGAAAATAAATTCTGTGTCAGTATAAAATTATAGTGATTTCCCAATAAGTATCGTTAAATTGTGCGCCGTTTTTAAAATCTTGACGACACACAGAGTCTTTATTCAACAAAGAAACTGACTGTTTTCACTGGCGCACGTGGCCAACCTCTAATGGCACACAGGACCGACTTAATTCAAGTAACTGAGCTTACCCGAACATAAAGAGGTGGTTAAATTACAAATTCTACATCCCCTTTTTATGTACTGATTACGTAATCTCACAGCTTATTTGACTATATTTATCAAGTAAATAAGACAAATACAAAGCTCTTTTAAACACATAAGAGGAAGAGACACACTTAGTCCCTTATCAATAAGCAAGAGACACACTTAGTCTCAACTATTACTAAGCATAAGATAGACTTAGTCTCGACTATCACTAAGCATGAGAGACACTTAGTCTCGACTATCACTAAGCATGAGACACTTAGTCTCGACTATCACTAAGCATGAGACACACTTAGTCTCGTCTATCACTAAGCAAGAGACACACTTAATCTCGTCTATCACTAAGCAAGAGTCACACTTAATCTCGTCTATCACTAAGCAAGAGACACACTTAGTCTCGTCTATCACTAAGCAAGAGACACACTTAGTCTCGTCTATCACTAATCAAGAGACACACTTAGTCTCCTCTGTCACTATGTAAGAGACACACTTGGCCTCCTCTAATTTCGCCTAGCTACACAATTATATAAATAAGTACTGCAAAACTGTACCTCGCATAGACTAATTTACATTCTCTGAAAATGTTACTGTAAATAATAATTATGAAATAGATGAGGTTGTAAGAATGTTAAACGTTGTCATACACTTCTAATTGAAACGACAAGGGTTTCGTACTCAATTTCAAATGATGGTAGCTCGATGCAAATAACCTCAAGTGAAAACATTATTAGGACCACACAAGGCGATAAAAAAATGTTTAATCACTATTATGCAGCCCAGTATAGCATTGTCAGAGGGTAGCCCTGACCGAAATGCTACAACTGGTCATGCCGGTTATAGAACTGTATTAAGAGAAGATTACAATTATTAGATATCGCTAGACTAAGTTATCCGGGAGTAGCCCGAACCAAAATGTCTTAACGAAGGTCTAATAATGCTTATCAGGTTAACATTTCCGGGTCATGCCTTGGGAGAATGCCAAACCGATTTATTAATTGGATTTCTATACTGGGGTAGTATGACAACATTTAACATTATTCAAATTTTAAATTATGTTCACATATCTTGTACACTGTACAGTACTAGCATATTAATATGAGTAGGTACGCCTATAATACGTAATACCTGTATCGTGTAAGTAACGAACATAATCCGAATTTTGAACAGTTGTTCTTTAAGCCACAATTTATACGTTTTTACTTTACGAGAAAGAAAAAAAAAAACGGACACATGATAACCGACTGAATTTATGATTGCAACCAACTTAATGAATTTTCTGCTACCCCAAATCATTACACGACAACATTATCAAGGAGTAGCCTTGACCCAATGGTGTATGCAATGAATTGACGTAATTGTACTGGGATAGCACTACTAAGGAGTTGCCTTAACCGAATGCTATTCTGACAAGAAGATATCGTTTGCAATCAGTACAGCGGTGTAAATGCGGCTGGCTTCTAACAATTTATCGCATGAAAACACTGCCAAAGAGTAGCCCAGGCCGAGTGTTTTCAGCAATTCAATCAAATTGGCATTAGACAGACATGACATGGCCATAGCCGCAATACCAATCCAATGTTCAACTAGGTGCCGCGAAACAAATTCTGATTATATGATCGTAATAGGTGACTTAAAGAACAATTAGTAAAATGCATGAATTTAAAACTTCATTAAAAACATACCCTCTTTTTCCTTGGTGATGTGAGCGTAGTCATCCCGCTGCTGAATTTATGGTGAACTCAATAAAGAAGCAGTATATCTTGATAAACTTGATTTATTTCTTGAAATTGTCTACTATCAAAATTACAACTTTGGTTTACTTCTTAACAATATAATGTCTTTCTAGACAACTGTTCGACTCGTGTGCTCGCTAAAAACTGACTGCTTGGGCTCGGCCAGCGGCCGTATTCCCTCTCCCTTTTTACTCCCTTCTTCAAAATGGCGTTCTTAGCACGTGGTTGGTCAACGTTTTACCAATCGCGAGCCAAGAACTGTGCCTATGTTTAGAAAAAATTGTCACAAAACACATTGAAAATTAGGAATCACGACACGAGTAACTCAAAAAGGACATCGTGAATAAAATAAAAATCTCCATTTAGATAGATATATGTGACTGTGTCTAGTAAAAGGGACCACTTTGAGGGTAGTCCATAAGAGCGATTAATATAGCTTATTACATTAAATTTTCACCCTTAACGACTACCCTCAAAGTGGTCCCTTTTACCAGACACAGTCACATATTAATGATAATAGGATGACCTTTTGTTATTATTTATTCGTTACGTCACACAAAACAAATTTAATACCGGTGAAGAAAGGTAAAATCATGATTATTAACTCCAAGGTTCCACGACTATAGTTCATCAACAACAGCCGGAACCGACGCTTAACATGCCCTTGATAAATTGGTCACCCATCAGGTTCCCTGCCTCAGAGTACGTTGCCTAACCTCACTGATCGGTTGAGATCAGCGAGCGCCACTGGGCTACGAGCGCTTCAAATAGCACGAAATAATTTATACACACTCGTTACCCACAAAAGTACCTGCTTAACAGTATTTAATGTTGTAATGTTTTGTTTTCGCTATGCATACAGATTCTCATTCCAGCAATAGAGGGGGTAGGTTAGGTGAAGATAATAATTATATTCGTAGTCTTTTGTAAACTAATCCGATGCTTTTGTATTATTTATCGTATTTATGCAGGCAAGAATAAGGGAACAAAAAAAAGGTTTACATACATTATACATACACATTTATCCATCTATATATTTATGGACATGATATTTAATATTGAATTGTATAAGGTTATAAAATAAAAGTACATACCGTAAGGTTTTCTCCAACAGGTTCTAACCACTTCTGAAATGTTGAGAAGCCTCAGGAACTGGTGATCAATGATACTCCCTTCGATAATTTCACATAGATTTATTTTATTAATGATTACAAAAGAGAACGTCTAGCTCACTTGACAGCTGTCCACAGACTGCTACAAAAGGCGGCCGTTAAGTTTGAAAACAGATATTCTTAGATTCATAAAATTTATCAAAAACTGAATACAATACTAAAAATCTTAAGTAACAATAATTTAAATATTTCTATTTTAGTAACACTATGAGTATATTTTAAGGAAAAGTTAACACTTAATCGTTTTATAGAATAAAACATTTAATATCTTGAATTTTTTTTTCAACCAGTTTCAATTTTACATTGTCATCAGGGTTGCTTAGTTTAATTTGGTGTTATCTTCTAAATTTCCAAAAATCCAATTTTTTATATATTTTTTAAATTCAATTTATGATTCCTTAATACGTTGGCTGCCCACCATACACCTTCAGTAATTGCTCACATGCACCATACAATTTACTGATCCCATCGGTGATGCTCAGGTGCTTACACTACGTCGGCTATACTCGCTTCCAAATAACATTAGACAAAACTACCCTCATTTGACACATTCACAGTTTTATTGAATAAAATACCTGCTATTCAGTTATAAAATCCTTTTGCTTTTGCCTGAGAAAATAAAAAAATGCAGATTACTTCTTATGAAAAACATTTGATGAAGTAGATAATTAAAAGTCATCATCTGAAGATGAACCTCGTTGCCTTAAACCCAAACCATATTTTACTTTCACATATGATATTCAGGTATAATTTAAGCATGACCGCATTTGATAAAACATTGTCCTGTTTTATCAAATGCGGTCAAATACCAGAAGCTGTTTCTGCAATATAAATCTTTTAGTTGTATTTCATAGTGTTCATATTTGCATCTTTTAAAACAACTTATACATTTTGCAGTTACAATAACTTCTTCTTCGTCTACTTGAACTTTGTAGTTCTCTATTATATTGAAGAAAAAAATCGTTAAATATTGAAAATGGCATTATTTGTAGTAGTGAATTCAATTTCGTCTTATTTTTGTACAACAATTTGCGTAGTGTAAAACGAAATTGCAACACATTGGGGTTATCATTACAGCCCCCTTTAGCTCGGACACAAGAGAAAAGCATTTCGAGATGGTCTTGGGAACATTTATATGTAAAGAAATGTTTAAATTGTTCGTTTTGCAATAAATCCAAACCCAAACCCTTAAAGCTATGGATATTCTCGATAAATCCAAGTATTGGTGTTTTGCGCCTATGCTGCAATATGTAAGGATGATATGTATTCTTTCGTTTGTTTTAAAACATTCATCCAAACCTCTTTATTCTCATTGCGTGAAGGACTTTTGAATCCTTATTAGTTCCATGGTAGTGAAACGCGTTGGCTTCGTTGAGATAGGTAGAGCATTTAAAATAGATTTATATACATTAAAAACAAGTCGGTAATAATTCACGTTAATCCTACATAAACTATTATTGCAGCTTACGCTGCCAATATCTAACTCAAACTGATAAAAATTGGAGTTATTTGGCTTCAATATAATTCAAGAAAAAAATTTGAGCAGATACTTAGATATTTACATAACTGACTTAACTGTTTATTGTTAACATAGTAAACACATGTCACTTACTGCTTTGTTTCATTTTTTATGCTTCTATATTTGTTCATCAGGGTCCCTGACATTGCTGAGATTCTCGGAGGTACACGAAGAGGCTGCGATCTGTTTTATACAGGATAAATCAAATAGGTTTAAAAAAAAAACTATTTAATTAAGCTGTGAATTTATTTACTTTCACAAGGAATTGAGGTCTTGACTTGAGCTTTCAAAATATTTAGAAAACACTTGGGACTTAAATCGAATACAAATTTACGTGCGAAAAATCTAACGCCGTATTTTCTTTTTGCGAATGCAATCATGACGTCACATGGACCGCCTTAGTCCTTCGCAAAGGATGATGCAAATCTTTGTATGGGATCTGGCACCCAGTCCAATAGTGATGTGTGATAAATCGTTGGAAAGGTAATATCTTCTAAGAATTGGTATGGCGCTTGTCTTGATTCATAGTTGGTTCTGAATACCAGACTCATATAATATCAAGGTAATGTAGATTTTCCATTGTAAAAATGAAAGGAAATCTTATAAAATAATGAATGAAATAAAATACTATTATGTTTTCTTTTATTTATTTAATAATTCTAGGTTACAAATACAGTAAAGTCAAGTGCAGATCAACCTATACATTGTAACGACATGCCCCTGACGGATTGAAATATTAAGTTGGGGACTTATATTTCAATCTTAATATTGTTGGAAGATCAATATTGTTTTGGGAATATGATAGGACTTGTTCTTAAGCTGAGCTCTATCTAATTCCATCAAAATAAAATTTTATATCGTTCCTGTATTAAGATTTTCTTTTTTTGTATGAAAACGCGGACGATCATTTAAACTCGTTCATATATGTATAGGCGGGGACGCGGACCCGCCGAGACGTGAGTAAATGTTGTCAGAGAGGAGATATCAAGTGGATATCGTAATAGCCTCAATGATGAAATACAATATTACTAAAACATGTCGGGTAGGGACTTGGCTCTACTTAGACATGTGTGAATGATATCGGAGAGGAGATACCTAGGAGATGTCATAACAGCCTCAGTGATGAGATACAATTCACATATCATGTCATGTACAAAATTGAAAATCCAAAATCCAAAATCCAAAATCCAAAATCCAAAATCCAAAATCCAAAATCCAAAATCCAAAATCGGAAATCCGATTTTTGGAAATTGTGCTGGGAGCTTGGTCTGGTTTCAGATAATGAGAAAGACACATGAAAAGGTACGGAATGTGGTTTGCAGACGTGATTACGACACTTTTAAGAATAAAAAAGGCGTGCACGCCGACAAAGGGACGATACATTAAAACTTGAAAGTACGAATCTGTTGTAAACTAGCATAGACGACCGGATCAGTGTGAAAAACTCCACAAAACGATAGATATCGATTATCAATGTTCCTTAAGGTTCACATATGAGATTCGTATCGTCATAGCCTTCGAAATGGATTAAGGATTCAGCGCAAAAATTTGGAATTATTGTACATAGTCGAGATCAGGACTATAAACAATCACAGGCAGTAGTAACTCCGGTGAACAGCCTTCGAACGCATTACGGTTGGGTCACCAACCTTAAAAATATGTAAACATAGACAGTAGTAGCTACGGCGAACAGTCTTCAGATAAAGACGTATGGCTCTAGCGTCTGTAGTTTGCAGTCCTTACCTACTGTAAACTACGTTAACCATCTATAAGATGGAATATCAAGTTGGGGTACCAACTATAAATAAATATAGGTAAGCTTTTACCGTCCTTTTAGAGGATGAGACACAGGCAGTAGTAACTCCGGTGAACAGCCTTCGAACGCATTACGGTTGGGTCACCAACCTAAAAATCATGTAAACACAGACAATAGTAGCTACGGCGAACAGTCTTAAAATAAAGACGTTGTGCTTGGCGTCTGTAGTTTACGGTCCTTACCTACTGTAACCTACGTTAACCATCTATAAGATGGAATATTATGTTGGGGCACCAACTATAAATATATGTAGGTAAGCTTTTACCGTTCTTTTAGAGAGCGAGACACAGGCAGTAGTAGCATTAGCGAACAGCCTTAGAACGTAGTTAGGTTTGTTAGGTAAATTTGATAGGTTCGATTTGATAGGTTCGATTTGATAGAATAGATTAGGATAGATTAAGGTAGACTAGGTTGGGTAACCAACGCTAAATAAAAACATCCACAGGCAATAGTAACTTCGGTGAACAGCCTTTATAGCTAGTCGAGATAACGACGATAAATAATCATAGGCAGTAGTAGCATTAGCGAACAGCCTTAAATGGATATAAAATCCACGAATGAAAATAAGCTTTGGTATTTTATATCTTAGCAAATCTCACATCAAATATAAGAGACGTTAGTAGTCACAAGCGAAAGCGTTTCATATAAAGACGTTTGGGTAGCGTCTGTAGTTTACAGTCCTTACCTACTGTAAACTACGTTAACCACCTATAAGGTGGAATATTAAGTTGGGGCACCAACTATAAATATATGTAGGTAAGTTTTTACCGTTCTTTTAGAGAACGAGAAACAGACAATAGTAACTACGGTGAACAGTCTTCGAAAGCATTACGGTTGGGGCACCAACTATAAAGAAATGTAACTTCAGGCGGTAGTAGCTTCGGCGAACAGCCTTTCGGTATTGGTTTACTGGAAAACATACAATAACGGTTGGGTCACCAACCTTAAAGAAATGTAACCTCAGGCGGTAGTAGCTTCGGCGAACAGCCTTTCGGTATAGAATTACTGAAAACACACACTAAACACTGGAGTTACGACTCGAGCTCTTGAAGAGCCGGAAGGCGGTCTTCAACATGGGCGTCGGGAAGCCGACTTAAAATAAACTTGTCGGGCAGCCGACATAAAATACACTAATTAGAGTCGGGGAGCTGACTATAAACGATACTGCATGACGTAAGACCTTGCCGAAGGATCGTAGCGCAGGCAGTCCGGGCTATGACCCAACCAAGGGAGCTGCCAATTGCTTTGGAGTTCTCGGGCAAGACCCACCCGATCGGTTTCAGCCACAGAAGTGGTTGTGCCGATCCCTCAAACAGTCTTCGGACTGCAACGTTCCTCAAACAGTTTTCGGACTGCAACGATACTGAAGGGACCAATTGTTGCCGGTGGGGGTCGCCTCACAATCCGCATAGTAGAAGATAGGATGTCGACCATAGAAGGGAGCGGTGGCCGGAGCTCCCTTCCTCTTCACCCCCATAAACTATATGCTTGTCTAACCAAAATTGCTTATTCAGGGGTGTTGAAGAGACTGGCAACGAATAAGCAAGGATTGAGATACCAAAGTACTTAAAAAGGCTCTGGGTACTATATGACAAAAATAAACACAACGTAGGGATCCTTGGGAAAGACCATTGCCATTGCCAATGACTACGGTCATTGGCTATTTTATAAAGAGATTAAATAGTCTCTAGAGAGAACGAATTAAGACATTAATCCTTGAGGAAGATCATTGTCAGAGCCAGCGACTACGGTCGTTGGCTAATTTTTGCTAAAGATTAAATAATCTTTAGAGAGAGAGAAACTTGAAAGGTTGGTGGACTTTCAAGTTAACAATTATTATATTGTGGAGAAAGGAATTAGTCACATTTGGTGCCGTGACCAGGATGAGTCCGCACGGCCAGTGATGGTTATAAACCATCACATTTGTTGCTTGTGAAAAATGGAATAAGTTTTAAAACTTTGGAATCTCAATCATTGGTTATTCGGAAATACAACCTGAAGTTTATGCTGGGGGTTGTATGGAATGGGGGTTGTATTACTCTCATTAGTTGTAAGATGAGAAGTTTTAAAACTTGTAAATAAATGGAGTTTCCATTGTTGCAGGTACTGATCATCTAAGTTGCTGAAGGGTGATTTCAAGTAAGGTTTGCCGCAGAACCAAGCCAAATTACAGTCGAGTACAGGGAGCTCGAACTGCTTATGAGTCATTTTATATGAACTCCATTAGTTAAGTGTAATCAGTGATCTGTGATTTGACAAACATAAGGACAAATCTAAGATTTGTGAATATGAGTGATTACGAAGAGGAGCATCTGGCTGAGGAGCCGCAGCCAATTAAGGAGCCAAAGAAGAAGAGACAGGCGAGAGGAAGAAAACGCAAACACGAAGAAGAAGAAGGAGTTGAAGGCGCTCCGCAATTCCAATCAAAGGAAATTGGAATGTTGTATAAACTGTTTAAGAAAACAACGGACTCCATAGAGGGTCGACTGATAAGTCTGGGAGATGAAGTAAAGCGTGTGCAAGAAGGGAATCAGACTGTAAGAGTGTTAACCCCTGAGAGGGGTTCAACATCTTCTCCAACCACATCGGGTACGATTCAGCAACATGAACGACCCTATTACAACATTAATTGGAATGTGGAGAAACCGAAATTTGAAGGGAACGGTAAGGTTCATCCAGTGGATTTTGTAGAGGAACTGGCGGGGTATTTAAGGAAGGTACCGACTGGCAATGGAACAAATGACATTGACATTATAGTCGAATGTCTAAAAGGAGAAGCCAGAAGTTGGGCCAGAATATACAAATCCCGATGGGAAACATTTGTGGATTTCAAGAAGGATTTCCTAGATGTTTACTGGGGTGAATCTGCCCAAGCCAAAGTTAGGAGGAGTATTACCCATAATAATTGGGATCGAAGCAAGACTCCGTCGATGTTATCGCATTTTATTAGCCTGACAGGGCAGGTTAAAATGCTTAACTATGAAGTACCAGAAAAGCAGCTGGTAGATGATATTATGAGACATTATCCGAAAACAGTACAGAGTTTATGGATTATTTCCCAAGGGAAAACGATTCTCGAAGCGACGGAATTCTTGAACAAGGTGGATGATGTTCATAAATTTGATACAGACAATAATAAACCACCTTTAAGAGAAAAGAGAGATGAAAATAGTGGTCAGAGCAAAAGCTCAAATTATAAACCGAACCTTAATTATAAATCGGTAAGAAAACCACAAGAAGGCCTAAAAGACTATAGGGATGGCCAGAAGAATGACAAACCAAAGGCTCAGGCCGCAGTAATAGAGGCAGAACCTCTTACTGTTGATACGAATAATTTAAATTGATAAATACTCGCCCGGAAGGTTCCGCCGAGGCGAGTAGAAGCAATATCAAAGGGAATATTGGGTACAATATTATGGTAAAGCAAGGGTGGAAACCAGGTGAAACCTTAGGAAATCCATTAAACCCAAGAGCATTGAAAGAACCCATTACAGCCGTGGGCCAAACAGATAAGAGAGGATTTGGATATGTTCCTCAAAAAGATAACTTGATACAAAAGGTAGTTGGAGTATTGGCGAAACGAAGCGATCGACCTGCGGAAGACTCGGTCACCTTTCAAGAGATAAATACGGTATTTGAAGAACAACCGGAAGAGATGGAGTTAAATGAGATGAAGGCCGAGTTAAAGATCATTTATATGAATTTGGAGATAACTGTATTGTTTGATACGGGCAGTGATATAACATGCATATCTGAGAGTTTATTCTTACAGATTAAAGAGATCGACAAAACACTGCCAGTCATGCCCGTTAGGGCATTCCAAATAAGAGGCGCTATTGGACAAAAGAGCGCTAAGATACAACAAGCAGTTGTTCTCCCCATTCATATTGGATCTTTGGAATTGCCAACTCCATTTCTAATAGTGCCTAATTTACTTAGGCCTATGATATTTGGGTTCGACTTTATGAGGAGACATCAGGTGACCATGGAGTTAACCAAAGAGAAATCAGGCTTCATAATTGGGCAAAACGATAAATACTACTTTGTAAAGTTTGAGAGTAGCAATATTAATGAGGAACAAACTGATTCGAATCTAATCAAATCTGTAAATACAGTCAATGCGGACCCAATTAAAGTTGGGAAAGAGTTAAAGTTGGAAGATAGAGAGAAGCTATTCTCCATATTAAATAAGTACCCAAACTTATTTTCGGAACAGTTAGGAAGAGCCAACTGTTACGAGCATGAAATTGAAATGTTGGATGATATTCCAATAGTCAATAGGTCTTATCCTATACCATATGCATACAAAGCTAAGATGGAAGCTAAGTTGGCTGAGATGGAGGAACAGGGTATCATAACGAGGTGCGCCACACCATATTCTAGCCCACTTACATTCGTATTGAAGAAGGATGGTTCAATTAGAGTCTTGTTAGATGCCAGAGGCATTAATAAAAAGATGGTCGCTGAAACGGAGAAGCCACCATTACAATTGGATGTAATGAACTCGTTTCATGGAGCTATGCATATAACGACCATAGACCTAAACAATGCCTACTTCCAAATACCGATTAATAAAGATGGGCGAAAATATACCGGGTTTACCTTTGAAGGTAAATCCTATGTTTACAATGTTCTACCTCAAGGTCTTAAGACATCTGTTGGGAGCTTTAGTAGGGCTATGGATAGGATACTTGGCCCAGACGTCCGAGAATTTTGTGTAAATTATCTGGACGATCTTGCGATTATGACAAAAGGCTCTTTGGATCTGCACTTGGAACATGTAGACAGAGTATTGAGTAAGTTGAATGAAGCTGGACTTACTTGCAACTTATCAAAGTGCGAATTTATATGTACAGAAGTAAAGATGTTGGGCTTTATAATTTCGACAAACGGGATAAGCGCAGACCCAGATAAAATCAAAGCAATTAGGGAGTTCCCCTCCCCTAAGAAAGCAAAACAGATGAGAGCTTTCTTGGGTCTTTGTAATTTTTATAGACGCTTTATCCCTAACTATAGTACAATTACTATACCATTATGCGAACTGCTAAAGAAGGATAAACGCTGGAAATGGAGTGAAAGAGAACAAAAAGCATTTGATGAGATTAGGGACGAGTTCCTTAACACGATTAAGTTGCATCATCCAGATTTTATGAAACCGTTTTATTTGCAAACAGACAGTTCAGGTATCGGCTTAGCCGGCGTTCTTTACCAAAAGGATGATGAAAACTCTATGAAAATATTGGGATTTCATAGCAAAGCTCTCAAAGGAGCGGAACTGAACTGGACTGTTACTGAACAAGAGTTCTATGCAGTTATAGCTTGTCTAAAGAAGTTTGAAACTTACCTAAGAGGAAGTAAGCTATACATATTAACTGATCATAAAGCATTACAGTTTGTAAATAATTGGAGATTATATAATAGCAAGATAACGAGGTGGATAATCTATTTGGAGCAATTTGATTATGAGGTGCAACATATTAATGGGAAAGACAATATAGTACCAGATGTACTATCAAGGTATCCACCCAATAGTGACATTGTACAAGAAACAAAGATTTATTGCCCAGAGATTCTGTACATAGAAAAGCATTGTAATAAGCAATTGAATGCAAATTTAAGAAAAATTGAGATGTTACAAGAACAAGACGAAGATATTAAGTCAATAAGAAAGGAGCTGGAAAACCAACAGAGTTGGTCGAATGAAAAAAGAGCATTTTTGGAGCGATGCTCTATAAAGGATAATATATTATATTTTAAGCCTGGGGTTAACGATAAGGAAGTAGTATATATGCCAAAATGTATTACTCAAGATTTGATAAAACAAGCTCACCTGGAGATGGGACACCAGGGTGCTTATAAGATTGTAAAATATGTAAAATTGAGATGCTTTTGGAAAGGTATGGGAAAGGAGATCCTACAGGAGCTAAGGACTTGCCATATTTGTCAACTTTCCAAAAGTAATAATATCAAACATGTAGGACCGATGCAGCCGGTCCTACGGGAAGATGTCGGTGACTTAGTCATGGCGGACATATATGGACCTTTGCCTGCTGGGGTTTTTGGCTATACCCATATACTAGTCATACAAGACACATTCAGTAAGTTTGTGAAGTTGTATCCATTAAAAAGGGCAACCGCTAGTGCGGTTGTAGCGAAACTGAGTAATTTCGTACAGATAATCAAGCCCAAGGCGATTATGACCGATAATGGAAAACAATTCATAAGTAAAGTATGGAAAAAGTTTTGTGGAGATAACAAAATTAAGGTACTATACACAACAGTAAGGAACCCGAGACCTAACTCCACAGAAAGAGTGAACAAGGAGATGGGTAGAATGTTCAGGACTTATTGTAATGGTAATCATAAGAGCTGGGCCACATTGTTGCCAGAAGTGGAAAAATTGTATAATAATACATATCATGACAGTACTGGATTTACTCCAAATGAGGTACTGCATGGGGAATCAAATAGAATGTCGTTTGATCGATATCTTTTCTTAAAGAAAGGACGCTTGGATGTAAATGTTATTAGAGAAAAGGTCAGAGAGAACCTTAAGAAAGCAAGTGAGGATAGAACTCATAAGTACAATAAGTACCATAGGTTGATCCAATATAAGATTGGAGATTATGTTAAATTAAAGAGATGTAATATGTCAAGTGCTGAGAAAAAGATCATAAGCAAATTCGATTTATTGTATGAAGGCCCATATATTGTCGCAGAAGTGCCAAGACCCAATGTATACACTTTGGTGGACCCTGAGACTAATGTAGTCCGGGGTAATTTTAATACAATAAATATTTCAAGGTACTATAAATAAAGATAAGGTGTTGTAGCGTAATAAGGAATGTGATACCAATTACTCTTAAGAGTAATGCATAAATTGGCTTTGTGGCGAAAAGCAATTTTGAAGATTGAGATTAAAACAAAGACTTGGCTTTGTGGTGAAATAATCATTATAAGAATAATTGGTAATTAATTAAGAAATAATATGTTGGGGTTTTTGGTGGATTGGGAGTGGCCCAATCTATTCTACTCTTAGTCTTCTCAACATAATAATGAGATTGCCAGAAGTTGAGAAGTCAAGCATTAAAGTGAGTTTAAGAAAATTGTGTTGAGAGGTTGGGGTAGGATAGATTGGTGGGGTGTAGGGCGGCCACTCTTCGGGGAGGGTAGTTTTTTTTTTTAAGAAAAATTAAAGATATGAATTATTGGAAAAGTTATGAAAACAAAGGTGGTTGTTTTATTGGTAATATGGTGTTGGAAAAAGGTAAAAACAAAGGTGGTTGTTTTGGTAAGGTAAAAGGACTTGGAGGTTCAGATGTGGTGGTACTGCATTATGCAGGGGAATTAAATATGAGTTATTAACTTATATTTAATTCAAATATATTTGTGATACAATGTCGGCCTACTTGGTGATATATGCAATGTCCAAGTGGTATTGTATTATATCGTGAAGCTGGGTTAATAGGTCGTTTAAATTTGCTATATTGGGTTGAAAACAGAGTAATTTCTATTACTCTACATCTGATATAGCGGAATTTTGCATTACTAAGTGTTGGAACTTAGTTAACTGTTATAATCATTTTAGAGTAATCTCTCTAAGTCCGAGTTGAGTGACGATGTTATGAAAACGAACTGAAACATATACGAAAATCGCATGAAGATAAGATATGGCGTTAGCACGCGTTGGGTATGTTATTCTTCCCCAAACTGTAGAAGGGGAGGTGTGTTGGGTAACATGCGATAGGTTTGTGCCGATCCTAGAAGGAGGTGGTCTTGAACAAACATTGCTCATACAACGTTTTAATCAAGAAGATATGAGAATGTAAAATATGCAATAAGAGTGAAAGTTTTTATTTTATTTGGGGAGATAAAATAACAAACAGATGGAAGAATAGGAGTTGAACACATAAGTGTTCAAAAATAAGTTGGTCATTTGTAAGATTCCTTCTGATGGCTATAATAATAATGCGATAGTAATAATAATGAACAATTATTATTAAATACCAGCCTTAGCAGACTGGCTCTTGAGTCATGTCTATCTTTGGTAAATTCCACTATAGCGAAGCTATAAGGAATTTAGGGGGTTGAATGTAACGACATGCCCCTGACGGATTGAAATATTAAGTTGGGGACTTATATTTCAATCTTAATATTGTTGGAAGATCAATATTGTTTTGGGAATATGATAGGACTTGTTCTTAAGCTGAGCTCTATCTAATTCCATCAAAATAAAATTTTATATCGTTCCTGTATTAAGATTTTCTTTTTTTGTATGAAAACGCGGACGATCATTTAAACTCGTTCATATATGTATAGGCGGGGACGCGGACCCGCCGAGACGTGAGTAAATGTTGTCAGAGAGGAGATATCAAGTGGATATCGTAATAGCCTCAATGATGAAATACAATATTACTAAAACATGTCGGGTAGGGACTTGGCTCTACTTAGACATGTGTGAATGATATCGGAGAGGAGATACCTAGGAGATGTCATAACAGCCTCAGTGATGAGATACAATTCACATATCATGTCATGTACAAAATTGAAAATCCAAAATCCAAAATCCAAAATCCAAAATCCAAAATCCAAAATCCAAAATCCAAAATCCAAAATCCAAAATCCAAAATCCAAAATCCAAAATCCAAAATCGGAAATCCGATTTTTGGAAATTGTGCTGGGAGCTTGGTCTGGTTTCAGATAATGAGAAAGACACATGAAAAGGTACGGAATGTGGTTTGCAGACGTGATTACGACACTTTTAAGAATAAAAAAGGCGTGCACGCCGACAAAGGGACGATACATTAAAACTTGAAAGTACGAATCTGTTGTAAACTAGCATAGACGACCGGATCAGTGTGAAAAACTCCACAAAACGATAGATATCGATTATCAATGTTCCTTAAGGTTCACATATGAGATTCGTATCGTCATAGCCTTCGAAATGGATTAAGGATTCAGCGCAAAAATTTGGAATTATTGTACATAGTCGAGATCAGGACTATAAACAATCACAGGCAGTAGTAACTCCGGTGAACAGCCTTCGAACGCATTACGGTTGGGTCACCAACCTTAAAAATATGTAAACATAGACAGTAGTAGCTACGGCGAACAGTCTTCAGATAAAGACGTATGGCTCTAGCGTCTGTAGTTTGCAGTCCTTACCTACTGTAAACTACGTTAACCATCTATAAGATGGAATATCAAGTTGGGGTACCAACTATAAATAAATATAGGTAAGCTTTTACCGTCCTTTTAGAGGATGAGACACAGGCAGTAGTAACTCCGGTGAACAGCCTTCGAACGCATTACGGTTGGGTCACCAACCTAAAAATCATGTAAACACAGACAATAGTAGCTACGGCGAACAGTCTTAAAATAAAGACGTTGTGCTTGGCGTCTGTAGTTTACGGTCCTTACCTACTGTAACCTACGTTAACCATCTATAAGATGGAATATTATGTTGGGGCACCAACTATAAATATATGTAGGTAAGCTTTTACCGTTCTTTTAGAGAGCGAGACACAGGCAGTAGTAGCATTAGCGAACAGCCTTAGAACGTAGTTAGGTTTGTTAGGTAAATTTGATAGGTTCGATTTGATAGGTTCGATTTGATAGAATAGATTAGGATAGATTAAGGTAGACTAGGTTGGGTAACCAACGCTAAATAAAAACATCCACAGGCAATAGTAACTTCGGTGAACAGCCTTTATAGCTAGTCGAGATAACGACGATAAATAATCATAGGCAGTAGTAGCATTAGCGAACAGCCTTAAATGGATATAAAATCCACGAATGAAAATAAGCTTTGGTATTTTATATCTTAGCAAATCTCACATCAAATATAAGAGACGTTAGTAGTCACAAGCGAAAGCGTTTCATATAAAGACGTTTGGGTAGCGTCTGTAGTTTACAGTCCTTACCTACTGTAAACTACGTTAACCACCTATAAGGTGGAATATTAAGTTGGGGCACCAACTATAAATATATGTAGGTAAGTTTTTACCGTTCTTTTAGAGAACGAGAAACAGACAATAGTAACTACGGTGAACAGTCTTCGAAAGCATTACGGTTGGGGCACCAACTATAAAGAAATGTAACTTCAGGCGGTAGTAGCTTCGGCGAACAGCCTTTCGGTATTGGTTTACTGGAAAACATACAATAACGGTTGGGTCACCAACCTTAAAGAAATGTAACCTCAGGCGGTAGTAGCTTCGGCGAACAGCCTTTCGGTATAGAATTACTGAAAACACACACTAAACACTGGAGTTACGACTCGAGCTCTTGAAGAGCCGGAAGGCGGTCTTCAACATGGGCGTCGGGAAGCCGACTTAAAATAAACTTGTCGGGCAGCCGACATAAAATACACTAATTAGAGTCGGGGAGCTGACTATAAACGATACTGCATGACGTAAGACCTTGCCGAAGGATCGTAGCGCAGGCAGTCCGGGCTATGACCCAACCAAGGGAGCTGCCAATTGCTTTGGAGTTCTCGGGCAAGACCCACCCGATCGGTTTCAGCCACAGAAGTGGTTGTGCCGATCCCTCAAACAGTCTTCGGACTGCAACGTTCCTCAAACAGTTTTCGGACTGCAACGATACTGAAGGGACCAATTGTTGCCGGTGGGGGTCGCCTCACAATCCGCATAGTAGAAGATAGGATGTCGACCATAGAAGGGAGCGGTGGCCGGAGCTCCCTTCCTCTTCACCCCCATAAACTATATGCTTGTCTAACCAAAATTGCTTATTCAGGGGTGTTGAAGAGACTGGCAACGAATAAGCAAGGATTGAGATACCAAAGTACTTAAAAAGGCTCTGGGTACTATATGACAAAAATAAACACAACGTAGGGATCCTTGGGAAAGACCATTGCCATTGCCAATGACTACGGTCATTGGCTATTTTATAAAGAGATTAAATAGTCTCTAGAGAGAACGAATTAAGACATTAATCCTTGAGGAAGATCATTGTCAGAGCCAGCGACTACGGTCGTTGGCTAATTTTTGCTAAAGATTAAATAATCTTTAGAGAGAGAGAAACTTGAAAGGTTGGTGGACTTTCAAGTTAACAATTATTATATTGTGGAGAAAGGAATTAGTCACAACATTTCCAGCGTAAGCGGAACTCGGATACCCAGCGCCCGTATTGCATGGTCGACGCCGAGACCGAGCTCTGCTTACGCTGGAAATTAATAGGTTGATCTGCACTTGACTTTTTATTACAGATTACAATACACCGGTTACAAAAAAAGGTTACAAAGATTTTGGATTACAGTAAAATAATAATGAAAATAGTAAAATAATAATATGGGGTTTATAAAACCATCGTTGCTAAATGGTCATTATAATATTTCATCATCTACCAACACATCGTTAAGGAAAAAATAAATTATTTAAAAAACAAAAAACCCGACTGCAAAAACATAAACAGATAAGTAACGCACTAAAAAGAACGAAACAAGATTGAGAAAACAAACTACTAAAACTAAAACCCAATAAACTCTACTATGGTTTAACAGACTGAATTATGAGTTGAAAGCCTAAGTTACCTAAATAATTTACATTATGTTTGGCACCAGGCGGGACCCATTATTTTTATTTCGGTTTATAATTAGCGAATGGGTCCCGCCTGCTACCAAACATAATGTAAATTATTTAGGTAACTTAGGCTTTCAACTCATAATTCAGTCTGTTAAACCATAGTAGAATTTATTGGGTTTTAGTTTTAGTAGTTTGTTTTCTCAATCTTGTTTCGTTCTTTTTAGTGCGTTACTTATCTGTTTATGTTTTTGCAGTCGGGTTTTTTGTTTTTTAAATAATTTATTTTATTTTAGACTTTTTAGTGTTCCGGCACACTTTTCTGAACGAAAACGTGTACCTAATTTTATGACCTATGTAAATCGGACAAGATGTAGAATTATTGATAGTGATATTGTATCAAACAAAACAAAAACCGGCCAAGACCGTGTCGGGCTACGCGCATTATAGGGTTCCGTAGCAGCACGGTTCAAATATGAGCATATTGAGTTCACAGTAAACCGCTAATAACGTCTAATAAAAACGAGCCTTACATGAACCACCTCGTATAGTTTAAGAACCACCTCGCGTGGATACAAACGTTTGTATATTAATCGTTAACATTACGTATTAATTTAAAAGTGTTATACTATCGTAATGTTTATAGTCGTCGTCAAAATCTCCAAATACCTATTAAGAAATATTTGTATAACAGAACGAATGATTTGAATGCGCGAGCGAAGCGAGCGCGAAATTTTTTTTTTAGGAGGTTTCTTTTTAGAGCTTCACATTATAGTTCCAGCGACGTCAACTGAAGCTCGAGCACGATATTTCTGCGCGCATGCGCCGCGGTCCTATGTCAAAATGTCAACATTGACAAAGGCAGAGGGCGACCAAGCCTTTGCGCAGGGCCCTCACGCGATCAAGGTGAAATTGTACCGTCGTCAGTCGAGTGGCGTGCCGCGCGAGTTTTCTGTTGTAATTGTTGGATTGTTCTTGTTGTAATGTAAAGTAAGCATTTTTTTAAATAAAAATACTTTTGTTTGTTTTTTTAATTTTTTAATTTCACGAACACTTGGCTTTCGCCCCGCCTTACTTTTAACGTGGAACCTTGTATTGGCGAGTAAAAAACTACATAACCCTTTCACGGGTAGGTATGGGAGACGCCCGAAAAAAAAACTTTTTCCAAGTTTTTATTTTACGCATCTGTGGGTAATAATCTTTATATCCCATCAATGTTTGGCACTAAGTCGACTATTACTCGTTAACTTGAAGGGCCAATTTATCTGTGATAGTTTTCCTTTTAATTTCGTCGCATATTCTACCACCGTGAATTTATCCACATTTTAACAACAACAGTTTAGCTGGTAGAGGGGGGGGGACACACTTGTGTTTGACAAAAATTTTCACTTTAAAAATTAATGTTTTGAAAAAGGAGTGCTGAATCGAAAAACGTTATTAGTGTACGAGCCACAGTTTGCAACCCGTAATCTAAGTAGTTAAGTTAAGTTACACCACACACAAATAGTTCGAGTGCACAGGAAAGTTGATAAAGTAAACACAAGTTGTCAGTTGGGCGGTTTATTGCACACTAAATACATTAATTACATATAATGAACGTGTAAGGCGCGTGACCTTCGAGTTTAGGTAAATGTGCTACGTACATGCTGGGAGAGAAAAAAGGAAGGGGGGTGAAAATATAAAAAGCTAGTAAGATTCCAGGCTAAATCTACTTTCAATCTTTTTTCGTGGTTGTGGACACACGTCGCAGCTTCCTTGACGTTGCATCTCGATGTCTTGTCGCGACGTATGTGTAGTTTCGAGTTCGCGATGTGGCCGAGGTTGTCCTTGCTCGGGCTGCTGAGTTGAATTGTTGCGAAAAATCCTTCCTTTGCAGTGTTTCTTTAAGATGTTTATAGTGACAGCTGTTAGTAGCCCTCCCACCAACAAATACAGGAGCGTATACTGATGTACATCGTGGGAGGTTAAGTTAGTCGGTAAGATTTTGTTGCTCTTAAGAACCCTGAGCTTCGAGTCTATATCTTGGTAGGGTGCTTCAGCGTTCGCTGTTAGATTTGTTATGACACTATTCTCTTTCATAGGCATAAGTTCATTAAATTGTAAGTTCATGTCGGTGTCTTGTGGTAAATCCAAATCTAGTTTAAGTTGATTTCCATAATGGTTGTAAGCGAAAATAGTTATGTCCTTGTTCTGAAGAACACACCCTTCGTTTAAGTCTAGGAGGCCGACTTTTGCTAGTTTAGGTACTGATATCATGTTATTTTCACATAGAATTCTAGCTTGACATTCGTGGCAGCACAAGTGTAGCCATCTATTTGGTTTATTTAGTTTCATCCAATCATCGACACACGGCTGTCTTTCAGTCTTACAGCGCAGTGGCTGTTGGTTAAAGATCTGTGCTTCGCAGGGTACGTGATCTCCTCTTAGATTTAGTATAGGATAGTTTGTGTTGCAGATGTAACGTCCTTCGGTAATCTGCATGCAGTTGTTTAAATCTTTGTCTTCTAGAGTAAGGTATGCGTTACCCTTCAGGTGAACTGCCATGTAAGCCGATGATAATGCCACAGATGAGTAGTGTTGATTATCAATATGCATTGGTAGTGCGATCGGATGATAGATCTTGTATTCATCATCGCTAGTTAAAGGTATATGTACTTCAAGTAGTAGGTAATGAGTCGTTATACGAGCTCTCACATACAAAAGTTTATATATGTCTCTGATGTTTTCTTCGATATTATTATCTTTAATTGGTAGTGATAGACCTTTGGACACTTTGGCGGCGATGATGTGAAGTTGGTACGTCAGTTGCTTCGGCGTAACTAAATGAATGTCCAAAAATCCGCTATGCAAGTTAGTTAAAGTATTTAGCAACATATCTTGGGTTCTTTTAAGGTTGGAGAGGATCAGTGAAGCTGTTAGAGACGCAGCATTAAAATCATTCATTGTAGATATAATCTCTACTCTGTAAGTTATTTGATTGAGGCTATCGTTAGTTCGCCTAACATATTCATGGATAGTTTCGAGTTGATGTCTCATAAATATGTCATTCCTCTTAATGACATCGTTCTCGGTTTCGATTATGCTGGTCTGGTTCTTAATTAGCTCCAATAAGTAGTTTTCGTTGGCTTGAATCTTTTCGATATCTTCGTGGTATTTGTCCGCAAATTCTTGATCTAAGACACCAAAAAGTGTTCTAGCCAGGCTGCCGATCCCGTTGACGTACCCTCTTTTCTTTCGACTTAAGTGAGGGCTCATCAAAAGCTCATTATAGTCGTTAAGTTGTTGCAGTTCATGTTTCAGTTGAGCTACAACGGGCTCACAAGGTTGACGATCCATGCGTTTGCATATGTCGCTAAGGTTGTTTAGGTATTTTTTTATCTGTGCCGTCCCTTGCCAATATGTTGAGATATTGTAGTAAATTAACAGAGTCCACTCGTCATGAATCATCTGTAACTCCCCAACCTCATCAAAATAAATCGGGCGATTGCCTTCTATTGGCGTAAGTTTAAAGTTAGAAACCGGCTGAGCTAAAGTTGTAGAGATAGTAAACAATGAAAGTAGTAACATTGTGACGTAGTGACTCAGTTTGTTTCGAGTGCGGCCGGATCGGGTTACCGGTCGCGATGCGTCACAGGTCATGTCATCATTCGACGATGCATTGTTATCTGTATTTATATTTACAGGTAGTTGTGAGCCGTACTCGTTTATAGGAAGCGGAGATAATTTTGTTACAGGCCGCTTTAGGGTGTTTCCTTGAGTTTTCAGGGTGACCACACGAACACGACCATCTTCCCCCGGGTGTAGATCTAAGATTCGACCCATGGCCCACTTTCCTGGTGGTATATTATCTTCCTTCACCAGGACTAAATCGCCTTTCTCTAAGTTTGGTTTGGGACGGAGCCACTTGCTCCTAGTTTGAAGCTGATGGAGGTACTCCTGTTGCCAGCGTCTCCATATGTGTTGGTGCATCATTTCAACGATTTTCCACCTGTTACGTAAGTCAAGGTTATTTTTAGTTTGTTCTTCCTGAGGTAGCGACATCATCGATGTTCCAGTCAGAAAATGTCCTGGTGTGAGATACAATAAGTCCTCAGGATCTTCAGTTAGTGGGCACAGGGGGCGGCTGTTCATACAAGCTTCTATTTGTGCTAATAGAATAGTTAGTTGCTCGAAGTCCAACTTTTGATCTCCCATCACTCTCTTCAGATGGTACTTCATTGACTTTACCGCCGCTTCCCAGAGCCCAGCAGCAGTTGGCCACCGAGGGGCGAGGAAATGCCACTCGATTTGGAGTTCATTCAAGTTGTTTACAAAATCGGATGACGTCATAGTTTTATATTGTTCAAACTCTTCATATAAAAGTCTTGCGGCTCCTTTAAAGTTGGTTCCGTTGTCGGAATAAATATGCTTCGGTGTACCTCTTCTGGCACACAGTCGCTTGAGGGCTGCTATGAAGGCTTCGGAGCTAAGGTCAGACACGAGTTCAATGTGTACTGCCTTGGTTGCCATGCAAATGAAGATGGCAATATAGCCTCTGGTGGTCTTTACTCCCCTTCCTCGATTAAGTTTCAGCTCAACATGGCCGGTGTAGTCAACCCCGGTGTAGGAGAAAGGTCGCGAAGGAACTACCCGTACCGATGGTAAGTTTCCCATGATTTGTTCGCTTGTACTTGGCTTGAAGCGATGACATCTAACGCACATTCTTACTACAGTTTTTATGGTTCGATTTCCACCCAAGATCCAATATCTTTGCCTTGTTTGTGCTAGTGTAATACGAGCGCCGCCATGTAAAGTTTGTTTGTGCGCGTTATCGATGATAAGATTGATGAGATGTCCTTTATGGGGTAAGATAGCTGGATGTTTTGCTTCTTCTTGAAGAGAAGAGAGTTTTAAGCGTCCACCAACCCTTAATATCCCTTTGCTGTCCAGAAAGGGAGTCAAGTTCAAAAGCTTGCTCTTCATTGGAACCGTTCCTGTTCTCTGAACACTTTCAATGTCCTCCTGAAAGTATTCCGATTGCAGTGACTTGATAAGGAGTGTATTTGCGTCATCTAATTCTGATAAAGTCAAGTTAGGCACAGCTGGTCGCATCTTGTGACGTAGCATCGCTTTGTAACGTAATACCCACGCCAAGCATCGTATGACGCGCGTGTATGTACTGCACCGTTCGCTCAGCTGTTTGATTATTTCCGCGCCATGATCTATAGTTTGTGTGACGCAACATTCGAAAACTCGTTCATTGTTAGTTGTAAAGTTTTCTTGTTTATTCTCGCTGCCTCCCCAAGTCTTGAGCCACTGGGGTCCTTCCCACCACAATGTGAAGTTTAATAGCTGAGACGGTAGGAGGCCCCGTGTTGCGCAATCCGCGGGGTTTTCTTTTGTTTTTACGTGACGCCATTGCGATGCGGGTACGATGTTGTTTATCTAGGCGGTGCGGTTTGTTATATACCGCTCCCATTTAGTATTTGACCCTTGAAGCCAGGCTAGTACCACCTGGGAGTCCGTCCAGCAGTAGATTTCTACGTTGTGCTCTATGAGTGAGGGTTTGATTTTTTCAATCATCTTCGCCAAAAGTAGAGCGCCACACAACTCGAGTCGTGGTAAAGTTGTTTTATTTTTTATTGGCGCCTCTTTAGTTTTAGCAGCTAGTATTGTGACGACATACTCGCCATTGTCGTTCAAAGTTCGGCTGTACGCGACACACGCGTACGCTTTTTCGCTAGAATCGCAAAATCCATGCAATTCGATGCTCCGGATATGAGTTGCTTGAATCCATCGTGGAATAGTTATTTGATTTAAGTTTTCTAAATTATGGCGAATTTCTTCCCATTCTCTCTCAATAGTGACCGGAACGGGATCATCCCACTTCATGTTCTCACTCCATATTTTTTGGAAAAGTATTTTAGTTTTTATAGTTACTGGCGCAATCCAGCCGAGCGGATCATATATCTTGCTTATTTCCGATAATAACCTTCTCTTGGTATATTTTGGCGTGCTGCTAGCAGTAAGGGCTATGTTAAAGGTTAAGGTGTCCTTTTCGGTATTCCAACCAAGCCCTAATGTTTTAGTCGGCTCGTCTTGTTTGAAATTGAATATATGTTTATGGCTCTTTTGTTGTTCGGTAAGGCCTTGTAGTACAGCCGGCTCGTTGCACGCCCACTTACGTAAGGTGAAACCACCTTTACGTAGTAGATCATAAAGTTCACTTTGGAGTGTCTTGGTTTCTTGTAGGGAGTTATGTCCCGTGATGACGTCATCCATGTAGAAATGGTTTAATAACGCATTTTTAGCTAACGGGTACGTATGTCCTTCATCGATAGCGAGTTGTTTTAGGGTTCGCATCGCTAAGAACGGAGCCGCTTTTGTTCCGTATGTTACTGTACAGAGTTGCCATTCTTGTAGCGGATCGTGCGGCGAAGACCTCCAAATTATTTTTTGTAAAGTTTGTTGTTCTTGATGTAGGTAAATAGCTCTAAACATTTTCTCTATGTCCGCTGTCAGAGCGTATTTAAAAGTGCGCCAAGTTAAAATAAGGGAGAAAATATCTTTTTGAAGATTAGGACCCTTATCCATAAGGTCGTTGAGGCTGAATTTAGTAGATGATGGCATGGATGCGTTAAAGACCGTTCTGAGTTTAGTGGTGGTAGATTGCTCCCGCAACACGCCGTGATGGGGCAGGTAAACCTCGAGTTTGTTTCTCGAATTCTCAGCTGTTGTCATGTGTCCGAGTTCTTGATATTCTTTTATGAATTCTTTATATAGTTGTGCGAAATGGTTTTGTTTTGCCATTTTTCTTTCAAGATTTAGAAATTGAGACACAGCTTGCGGTATAGTTTTCCCCAGTTTTTCTTCAATGTCACTTTTTAGTGGCATTTTAACGATGTATTGCCCAGAGCTAGTTCTTTCAGTGGTTGTGACGTAATGTTGTTCACAAAATTCGTCAGAGTTAGTTGGTTGATTGGTGTTCGAAATTTCTTCCGTTTCCCAAAATTTTGAGATAGAGTCTAGTTCATTCAGTGTAACTAGACAGTTGAATGTTGCGACGCTTCCACTCAGAATCCACCCAAGTTTAGTGTGTTGGGCTACAGGCGAGTTTTGGTCCTGACGTAAGATGCCATCGTCTATGATCATGGAGTAGATGTCAGCACCAAGCAGAATATCAATAGGGCCAGGAACGTTATAGTCCGGGTCCGCTAGTTTTAAGTTTTGTAGATAGTCCCACTTAGTCGTCTTCAAAGTTGTGTTAGGTAAGTTATTTATTAGTTTCTTCATTATCAGAGCCTCAGTTTCGAAAGTGAAATCAGAATGAATAGATTTACATTCCAGAGTTAAGAGACCCTTGCAGTTTCCGAGCGTTGTCCCGACGCCCGAGACTACAGCGTTCATCTTGCGGCGCAGCAGCCTCAGTCGCTGGGCGGCGTTTTCGGTTATCAATGTAACCTGAGAGCCTTGATCCAACAGTGCTCTTAAGGTGATATAGTTACCCTCGCAGTTTTTTACTTTCAGTTGGACAGTGGTAAGTAAAATTTCTTGATCCTTAGAGCTTACGTGGTTGGAGGCCCTTGAAGTAGATGGTTGTTGGTTATTAGGCGGTTGCGAGTTAGCTTTATGAATGACGTCATCGTGAAGTAAAGTGTGGTGCGATTGCCCACATGTTTTGCACGTTTTGGTAGAGGTGCATTCCTGGCCGCCGTGGCTAAATAAGCAGTTTTGGCATAATTGTAGTTTCGCAACCGATTCATTTCTGTTTTTCGCATTTAATTGTAAAAATGTTTTACATTTCATTAGAACATGATCTTTCTTGCAAAGTGGGCAGTTATTTACAGTAGCATGAAACGACTTTGTCCATTTATAAGGCTTCTTAGAGTTCATTGACTTATTTTCTTTATTTGAGTTATTGTTAGAATTGTTAGTTTGTTGCTGTGGCTTCGGTTGGGCAGATTTTTGAGGAGTTTGATTTTGCTTCACTGCCTCAAAGGCCATAAATTTGGCTTCTAGAAAGTTGATGAACTCTTGTAAGTCTGGCAATTCCCTTGGGTTCTCCAGATCGTGGATGTACTCAGCATAAGTAATGCTATCTAATTTAGGCAGTAGTAAATGGACGATAAGGGGGTCCCATGTCTCTATTTCGAGGCCCAAATTATTCAACCCGTTTAGACACTCCAAAAGAGTATCATGGAGTTTTTTAATGTTTTGAGCCGACGGCTGTTGTATGGTTGGTAAGTTGAGAAGAGCGTTGACGAAGGATGAAAACAAAAGCCGCTTATTTTCGTATCGATGTTCAATTATTTTCCATGCAGAGTCGTAGTTTTCAGCGCTGATACTTAAATGCTGTATGAGTTTCTCTGCTTCCCCTTTAAGTTTAGTTTTTAGGTATTGCATTTTTTGTGCTTTCGACAGTAGTGGGTTTCTATGTATAGTTTCTGTAAATAAATCGCGAAAAGATATCCAGTGGTTGTAATTTCCGTTAAATTCCGGCAAGTCGATCTTAGGGGTTGACTTGTGGTAGTGGGCGCTGGACCACATTTTTTCATTAAGGGATCGTTTTATGATTTCATATCGACTCTCCCATGTGACGTACTGTCGCCTGTTTTGAGCCCATCGCGGCCCTGAAAGTTCGTAATCTAACTCCCAGTAGATCTTATCAATAGCCTCCCACTTACTTTTTAGGAGGTTTAGGCTATCTTCTAGCTCCCACTTCTCAGTTATTTTGTCAATGTCGATTTTTGTCATCATTCGTTCGAAAGCGTTGTAGTTGAGGGTCTGCAGTCGTATTAGTTTTTTGGTATCAGGGCTGGGCTCCTTCTCAGAGGTTTCAGTGTCTTTTGGCTCTAAATCAGGCTGTTCCCCCGATGACCCTGGTTTAAGTATTAGTTCATACTTTAGGTTAAGCATGTCATCCTTCAGCTTGTCATGAATTTGTTCAGTTTTTGAGAATATGTTCTCAGTGAAGTACTTATCGTCTTGCTTCTCGCACTTGACAAGCACCTCATGATTGCTCTGGAACTCGTCCCACAAAGTCGCTAAAGTATCCAAACGCGAGGACAAGTACTCCAACGTTTTTCTAGAAGCACTGTCCTTTTTAAAGTTGGTTGCTAATTTCTTAATGTTGTCAAAACAGTGATCTTGTTTCTCCAACAGCTTTTGTAGGAGCTCGTTCCCCATATCTTCAAATGACGGAGCTGCTTTCGCCATGAAGAAGTTTAAAGGTACAATACCTCTACAAGTAGTATATGTTGATTATTATCTTCAAGTACTCCCAGTTAGCAGAAGTCCTTGCAGCAGTTGATGGTGTGATGCAGTGCTAGCGTTTCCACCGAGATATATGCGCCTTCTCAATGCTATTGGTGAGACCCGCTGGTGGGAGGCCAATGCAACGATTCGCTATCCCGGCAGTTACACTACACTAATCAACACTAAAAATTATCTTCCAGAGATCCAGAGATGCTCGAAGGACCAAAAAGATGTACGAGCCACAGTTTGCAACCCGTAATCTAAGTAGTTAAGTTAAGTTACACCACACACAAATAGTTCGAGTGCACAGGAAAGTTGATAAAGTAAACACAAGTTGTCAGTTGGGCGGTTTATTGCACACTAAATACATTAATTACATATAATGAACGTGTAAGGCGCGTGACCTTCGAGTTTAGGTAAATGTGCTACGTACAATTAGTAAGCCCCTACTATCTTTAAAAAACCGACCAAGAGCGTGTCGGGCCACGCGCATTGTAGGGTTCCGTGGCAGCATGGTTCAAATATGCAGCTGGCTTCTTAATTCTAAGAGCATATTGTCATAGTCGATGTTAAAATCACCAAATACTATAGTATCAAAAAAAATGAATTAAAAAGTTTGTAGTTTCAGAAATAACTGTAGTTTGACCTAATTATAACAGAATGAAGCATTGAATGCGCGAGCGAAGCGAGCGCGAATTTTGTTTTTTTTTTGCTATAATATTATTGTTAGGAATAATATAATAATATCGAGCTGCTGCTAAAGCAGGTCGCGTGGTGATTGTGTATAATTTTGATGTCATTTTCGTAATTAGCACCACCAAAAACCTAATAAGACTTCTGACATGTCAATATGTTACAGCTTCGCTTTTGGCTCGCCTCACTGTTAGCGTGAAACGTTTAAAAAGCTATCCTATGATATCTCACTCGATGA
The DNA here is from genome assembly GCA_949987775.1 of Aproaerema taeniolella. NCBI lineage: Eukaryota > Metazoa > Arthropoda > Insecta > Lepidoptera > Gelechiidae > Aproaerema > Aproaerema taeniolella. The sequence goes on from CATLJT010000326.1 coordinate 55,156, forward strand.
TATCGGCGAGAAATAAAAAATCCATTGCCCTTTCACGTGTATGGGAAACATCCGAAAACTTTTTTCTTACAAAATCTTATTTTTTCAATCTGTTGGCACAATCAATATGTATGACCATGCCAAATTTCAGCTTTCTAGTACCAAGGATCTAATACTAGTAAATATATTCTTATTAATCCCAACTAAGTTTGGCACTCGGTCGACTATTATTCGCAAACATGAAGAGCCATCTTATGTGTAATAGTTTTTCTTTTAATTTCGCTGTATATAGTACTACTGTGAATTTTTTCATATTTTTAAAATTAACCGTTTAGCTATTAGAAGGGGGGGACCCCTGTGTTTGACAAAAATTTTCACTTTAAAAATTTATGTTTTGCAAACGGAGTGCTGAATCGAAAAATGTTCTTAGTAAGCCCCTTCTGTCTTTTAAAAAGCTGTCCTATGACACCCTATTTGATGATATTGGCGAGAAAAAAAATCATAGCCCTTTCACGTCTATGGGAGACACCCGAAATTTTTTGTTTTCTAAGATTTTACCCTACAGTTCTGACGGCGTAGTTTATTGGCGAGAAAAAAAAGTCCGTCGCCCTTTCATGTGTATGGGAGACACCCGAAAAACAATTTTTCCCAACATTTTATGTTAGATCTGTCGGCGCAATTGATATGTATAACCATGCCAAATTTCAGCTCTGTAGTACCAAGGATCATCAAATATTAATAAATATATTATTCTTATTAATCCCAACAATGTTGGCACTTGGTCGACCATTATTCGTTAACTTGAAGGGTCAACTTATCTGTGATAGTTTCACTTTTAATTTCGTCGTATATTCTACCATCGTGAATTTTTACACATTTTTAGAAACAATAGTTTGGCTGGTAGAGAGGGGGGACTCGAGTTTGACAAAAATTTTAACTTTAAAAATTAATGTTTCGCAAACGGAGTGCTGAATTGAAAAACGTTATTAGTAAACCCTTTCTATCTTTTAAAAAGCTATCCTATGATACCTATATTTAAAAAGCTATATATTAGATGATATTGGCGAGAAAAAATAAATTAAGAACTTACAATTTGGTGCCAAAACTCCGCCATATTGTTTTTTTTTAAATCACCTACTTAAGAACATTCGGGTGTTTGAGACAAATCAAACGATACCTTAATTGTCGAAATCCATTCAGCCGTTTGGAAGATACGAGGTAATAAAGAAATTTACAAACGAACATACATACATACAAGATACGCGCGAAAAACATAACCCTTCCTTGGCAGTCGGGTAATAAGGCAGGGTCTACAAATCCCTCATGCCTGGCGTATCCTAAGTACCACACGATAGATATAATGTGAGCACAGGTACCTAAAGTTCGTCGTCCGGTCAGACATGTACAATAATATTTCACAATATTATTGTACATGTCTGACCGGCCGGATTATATATCAAAATATAACAAAAATATGTTCTTGCTCGAATGTGTCGTGATTGGATACGGCCTCGCATGAGCCATGAGTCTTCGTTTAACCCAAAATCAGGCAAGTCTTGCAATTCATTTTGCCTGTTTATCTCAATAGTGTATATTCCATTTTGTAGATGCTCACTGCAGTACGATCTTGCTAGTTTAATTTGGTAGGTACCTAAAGCCAACAAAATAAGTTGCTCTTCAGTGTATCTTGGGAATTGTACATCATTTGCTTCTAGTCGTACAAAATCTGCTCTTCTATCATTCAACCTCTTCCTTTCGACGTAATTATGTAAAATATTAGGTTTATCTACCTTCCTCCTTATTTCTTCCAGAATCATATCGGCGTATTGGTTGTTATCGATGGGTGCATGGAAGTGATTCAAAATGGCGGCAGCGATTTTAAAATCGGTGAAAAAATGTGGCAACGCGTTGTTAAAATATTTTTGGCGGAACAGTTTAAAATCTCGCTTGAATCTACCGTTAACCACTTCCACCACCCACCGGCACATGGTCACCTTTCGTGATTCGTTCGCTTGTGCGGTAGTTAATTGAGATTCATCTCTGTTCTTCGTTGGTGGAACATGGTATTCATAGCCACAAGCTTCAATATCGCCAAGACTGTCCCTAAATCCACGATCTAGTATAAAAACATCGTTGGGTTCCAACAAAATGTGTAATGGATTTTCATTGTTGTTCATAATGCTGCTCATAATGTTTGCATCTGTCTTTATGGCTGCGTACGGCCCCTTTACATATATGATATATCCATCGCTGCTAACTATCAAAAAGGGCTTTAATAGATATTGGAACTTGTGCAGGCTGTATGACTGTCGTTGAAATAGGAAGTTTGCACTTTTATGGATATAAATATTTGTTCCGTCGAATATTAATATTGCCTTCGAGTTTTGGCCATTTCCATATATTGCTCTGGGTATTGTCAGGTTCCTTTCTTTAATGTCATTTCTTGTTATGTGGTCAACTCCTAGATGAAGGACCACATAATCTTCGGTAAGGCAATCACGTGCTATGTTCATAAGGCTATGTTTTGCCTTGTCATATTAAATAGCGTTGCAAGCCTTTTGTTGGGGTCACCGGTCCACAGTTTGATTAAAAATATACCCAATGCAGTTCTGGGATTTCTGCATTTTCGTACCAATGAGGGTGTTTGCTCTAATATAGTGTCGAACTGTTCGTTAGTTCGACCAGTCCAAAAATGCATCTCTTCGTCGGATAGCGCACCTCTGGCATTAAAATCCAACCTGGAACCACGTTGCACGGCATTTCTCATCATGTCACAAATGTCACTAAACTGCGCTACATGAAAATCATGAGTGACATGACAATTCTGGGGTAGTTCAGCCCAGTTATTATTTTCGAGGTGCTCTTGACATACCCTTGCACCATCAGGGATGTAAAGCTTATATTCACAAAACATGTAGATCTTAACAGCATTCGGGATCCTATGACGTGTTGGGTTTTGACAGTTATTGAATATTAATTGGAGTTAGCGACATCATAGACTATGACACTGTGGACGATATAATTCTCAATTACAAATTAATTTCTAAAGGTTTCTATTCTCACGCAACGCCTACTCTGTTTTCTGCGTGCGTTACGAATGCATCTCTTGCTTCGTGTTACCTCTTCAATGTGTCGTCAAGTTCGGAGGATGATATCATAAGAGCTATAGCGGAGACTAGCAAAATTTTACATTCCGATGGCGGCATCGGTATTAGCATATCTAAAGTTAGCAGCATCACCACTCGCTTCGTGGAGTATATTAAGTGCAGCGCTAAAAAAACGAATGGCATTATTTTCGTCTATCAAAGTATTAGAAACATCTTTAACAAATCTTACAAATGTAGTGCGAGGTATACACATATCTACATATTTTGACAAAAAATGAATCATTTTATACAACGAAGCGTGCATCTCTTAATTGTCTCTTAATTTAACATCAAGTTTGGTAGTATTTTTTTTTAGATTTCTTAGGTAATTTGACAAGTTTAGTTTTATAATTATCTCCATCACCATAAAAGTTAATATCATCAATTGACAGAGCAAACACCATAAGGTCAGGCATAATAGTTTTGCGTACATTACAATTATTTTGATTTTTATTAATTATACTGCAATTTTTAATTACACGTCTGATGAATAACTCCAATCTCTTGGTGAGTGTTTTACATACATGTTTAGATAATCGAAGTACACCAGCCTTACGGGCCAATCTCACTAACGAATTAGATGGTAAATAAAATTCACTGCCTTTACCACGACGGTGATGCTGCCGGCGAAGAGGTAATGCCGTATATTGTCGTGGCACCTTCGAGGCCACAGGTAACTTTCGAGGAGACATTATGGTCTTCTTCATGGAAGAAGTTGACGTTTTCTCAGGAAGCGCCGACGTTTTTTCAGGAAGCGCCGACGTTTTCTCAGGAAGCGCCGACGTTTTCTCTAACTGTAACTCTCTGAAGAGTACAAAAATCATCATTTTAAGTAGAGAATAAGTTATTGCATTTTCTAAAAAGTAAAATTAAAAAAAAACTCTTCAACAAAAAAAAAAAACTTTATTCACACAACATATAACATCACAAACTTAACCCAAAAAAGTATACAAACGCTAAAACATTTCTATTTCTAAAATACAAACTTTAATATCACAATCACAATATATGAAAAAAAATAATACAATAAACACAAATCAAAATTAAAAATATATGTAACAATTCATCATGATGGTTTATCCATATTGTTAAATTTAAATTCATACACGTCGCAATTCATGACATGCAATCCGTGTGTAATCTTCATAGTGTCGCGCGTCTTGATCATCGACAATAAATATGAATCTGTACAATTATTCTGGAACATCAGAATGACTACAATGAATAATATATTTATTATTTAATTTTTTTTAACTTGCCTAAATGAAAAAAAAATAGATTCAAGTAATACAAAATAACGTACGAATGGATATGTTTATTATACATAGCGTGCCTCTTATATTTTCTCATGTTGAAGATAGATAATAAATCATACTTTGATTATATAAATAAGTACAATTTATATGAGAAGAATTCCAAATTGGCGCGTCTCCTGAACGCCGATTCCTTGGGTAATTTACCTAATTTATACATAAATTCCACTAATGTGGAAATTGAAAAGGCCAAAAATTGTACATCGGAACCCGTATATCTGGGTCCTCTGTCGTTGGACCTCGACGAGCAAAGTATTAGCAAACGATGTACGGATACTTGCGGATCGTACGGTATTGTAGTTCACATTAACGAAATGATGGAATATTATCAAAATTCCAAAATGTTATCTCCAGGAATTTATTGTATGATCGAATCCGAATCTACCAAATGTAATTTACATATCTCTTGCTCTGTAAGTAGTCACTTACTTCCCTGAATGCCGGGGTGTATGGATATCATTACAGCATAGGTTTCAAAACCTACCATGTAATGTTAACATTACAGCATAGGTTTTAGAATTTGAAAAAAGAACTGTCATACTCAATACTGCAAGAATAATATTTTTAAAAAGTTACTTTTTTTTTCTCGGTATCGATTATTTACTCGAATCGGAATCAAGACAATTTATATAAGAATTTATGAAGATTTTATTTTAAATATCGAACTATTTGTTTCGCAGTCACATCGTATGTTAGTTGAAATCGATTTAAAAATCAAACTGGCCAGTACGATTTGACGCGCTTGCGTGCCATAAAATCGTGAAGAGTAAAAAATGCAGTCGATAGCTAAGCGCGAAATTTAATTAAATACACATGTTTCTCTTTAATAAATGTTCATAGAAACCTGCTTTCTTGTTTTTTTACTTACCTCACAATCGATATGTAAAGCAGAGTGTTTATCTCGGGTGTAAGCATCAATTGCATACTCGGGCTAATTAGCGCCCTCGCTGCGCTCGGGCGCCAAAAACCTCGTATGCAATTGATGTCATACAGCCCTTGGTTAACAATCTACTATTACGCACGGGATATGTGGTTTCTACTGGTCTGGGCGGTGTCGTTTGTAAATCTAAATTTCCAAATATGTTTGGCGGATCGGATGCGTCTATTATAATTGCGTGCAATGATGAAAAATATCCGGCAACCGGTGGTGTATTATGGGATAATTACTATAATATACCAGTAGACTCCTCTACTGTATTGATGACGTCCGAGGATGAGACATTGTCAGATGGTACGTTCAGATTTATATGTAAGTATGGTGATGATTTCCGCAAAAATTGCATGATACTCCATCCCGCCAATAGATTTCACCCAATTTCGGATCCGTGTTTGAAGAACGTTTATGCCGCGCATCGATCGGCTGGAGCGAAAGTGGAAACGGACAAATGGAGCTGCGATTATGACAAATATTCTACAACGCGATTGTGAAACAAAGACCCTGCGAATCCAAAATCTGAATGTTATAATTGTGAATCAATGACATCGTACGATGGTAAGATGTATAAAGTCAAACGCGCCTATGATTGCTTCACGATAAATTCCAATGTCGCCGACATAACAGATAAATTCCCGTGCAATTATGATTCTTTTATAAATTTGAGAAGCAATTGTGAAGTTGTCAAATTGACCGTGATGTCATCTAGAAATCCAGCCAATTTTACATTTAGTACAAACCAAAATGTAGCAATATTATAATTATAATGCGAATAAGTTATTTGTTTTTTGCTGTACATATTTACAAAATATTATAATTTATGCTGTTCGGTTTTATCCTAGCTGTTGAATATAATTATGAACAAAGTCACTTTGAACAATGTCGAGATGTACAAAAGAGCCGCTCTCCTCTCGTGGGTGGAGCGCGACAAAATTGCAAAGTATCACATAAATGCAAATAAAGAAAATATTGACATTAATCAGATACACGGTCTGTTCGCTGTCTCATCGCACATGAAAATGGATTGCATCATAATCACTATAGGTAAATCTATAACTAAACGAATTGCAACATCTGGTATATCTATATTGAAAAAAATGAATTTAGATTTTACAAGTATAATAGATCCGGAATCCATTGATGTATCTCTTGACGAAGAGGACATGCTCAATGTGATTGAAAATAATATAATCAAAATGACCGACGTAAATAAACGGCATCGCGGTTCGATTTATTATAAAATTGGAATGAAAATGTTAGGTCAAATGCTGAAAGTAAATTTGACAAATATATCATCTCTATTGGCCGAACAGATCGACGAAGATACCATTAGAATGTTGACCGGCGCCACCGCCGGTCGCGGCGGTGAAAGTATAGATAACAATATCAATAATTATGAATCGGCATCGATTAGCGAGAACGCCGGCAATATAGAGATGATAGATGACATCAATTCAACTAATCCCATTGAAATAAAACAAGATTTTACTAAAGATGTAGAGCAAAATGAAAATGATACACTTCAAAGTGAAAACCAGCCCAACTCGAATGTCGAAATCGTCCAACAATATGACGAGGATCGAATAATTTCTGCGAATATAGAGAATCAAATTACATCGCCGACAATCGAGTTGAATTCAAATTTTACGAATGACAATGTAAAAATCAATAAAACATCAAAAACCACGATGGATATACCTACAGTCGAAATTGACGGAGCAACAGTGCAACCCAGTACATCGGCGTAGGATGTTCGGCAGACAGAATGGATCGATGATGTCTTTTCACAGGCAAAGAGAAACATGAATTTGTCATCACCTTTTGTCGACGAGATCGGCGATGTTGTGTCCGATGAGTCTACTGGTAATGCAATCGAGTCTAAGACGACCCCAGCCGTTGTCGCCTCAGTTGCATTGGGCCAAAGAAGAAAGCGTAAAAAGAAAATTGAATCTTCCGAAATGGAAATTTTATCTAAAATTAAACTCAAAAGTAACACTCAGAGCAATCAAAACAATGCGACCTACAAAGAGCCCGCTTTTGATAATTTAATATAATCATGAATATATCATAGAATTTCATTGTTTTTTTTATGATCATACGAAACAATGAATTTGTTGAGCTTTAGCGATACTCACCAAAGATCAATTCGTTATGCGCGTAAACTGATCAATATCGATCTGGACAATAGTATTGTCGCCGATGTGGTGGATGCCATCTTGAATTATAAGGGTACATATAAATCGTCAACTCTCGTGCAATTTGCTATAATTATAAAATCTATAAATCCGACCAAGTATAAAGATTTAGTGAATGAGATTAGGCAAAAATTAAATTATACAAATAAATATCATACAAATACAAAAGTGCACAAATTGACTAGATCCACTCATGATGCGATAGAGAGTTTAATCTTAGATGTGGCTAGAGATCCATATTTTTATTATCAAATTTCCGCACCAATATTAATGTGTCCATGTACAAATCTACGAATTGCTGAGATGCAACAGTTGACACCGGAGCATGTTCACCAAATGCGTGAAGGAGACTTTGTTACAATTAATGTGAAGAAAAAGAAAAGATTGAGCAGAATCACAATCATCAAACCCATGCTGGAGAAATATTTTCAGCTATTCATCGAGAGACCTAAATTGATTGATGTGCCAATATCAACACTCAACAAAATTATACGCCAGAATCTATTAGAGAGAGGCGCGGACGTTACCGGTAAATATGGCATCCAATGTATACGAACATATAATACAACCAGACTCCTCGCTCATTTAGATATATATGATATTGCCCGTTTTAACCCGTTTAATGTCAACGCCCCCGCAGTGGAAAATACCGTTATGTCACCATACTAATTAAAAATCACCGGATTTCCGCAAAAAAATCTCATTTAACCTAACTAACCTATAATTATATTTAATGTGTTATATATGTATCGAAAGCTAGATAAATTTTTCATTTTATGGAATACTAGTCAACACTCTCACTTACTTGCACATTCCAGTATGTTTTTATATTTTTCTTATTGTTGATTTTTTTTGCCGGCCCATCACAATTCATTCATAAATATCACTTAATTTATCATCACTCATCACATTTCACATACACTAACATAAAGCTTGACAGTTTAGGCTTCAATGTAACACGATTTAACCATAACAAAGCTTATAATTACTTCAATATAAATATTTATTTATCCCGCCGACACAGACGAGTGCCGTCCGCTTGTGAAACTATCATGGCGGGTGGCCCCGCGGAGTGTGAGGTACAAAAGTGTAAACTGTTTTTTTTTTGGAGTGTAATGTTTTTTTATTTGATGTATTTCTTTTAGATAAATTGAATTATGTATTGTAATTGAATATTAAATATTGAATTAAATTTATTAAATACATATTATAATAAATAAAATCTTGCCTTTTTCAATTCGGTTTCGAGTGGGAGTAGATATTATAATTTTTCTTACAGATTCCAATTCTGGCTTTGCAAATGTTTTCTTTCTGACATTGCACGTAAGTTAGGGATTAAAGGTATGAGTGCATGTATGTATCTATAATATGAAAAATAAATGGCTCTAGGATATCGAGATAACAGACTCAAAGCTACAGAAAAAGGTACCTGTACTTCTAAAGGCATATTTTGGGAATTTGATAAGTCAAAAAACTTGGGTTTGGGTAAAAAAAATCTTTAATATTTGTTCTAGACTATACAATGAAGCATGAATAAAAAACAATGTGTTCGAGTTATAATATTGTTTTAATAAATAAAATAAAAATACAATGTTGATTCTTCCACACTGGACTGGGAGTGAAAGAAAAACTTAGAATGTGCCAGCTGCCTACTCCTCCCAGGCATACTGTAAAAATAAGTAAATGAGACGTGAGGGTCTTGCTGTATCATGAGCAAAGGCTTACCACCTCTCACCATTACACAACATGTTCCATGTAATAATCCTCACCATTTGTGTCAAACGTGGCACCTTGAACCACTGAATAGAATAGAATAGAAAAAATCTTTATATTATAGGACATTCAGGATGCCACTTAAAACAAGTCAAGATTACATGAAATACATACAAACAAACATTAAAGGATTTAAATACATACATACACATTCGTTCTACTGACCCTACTGACTCTTCGCCTATTCGCAAAGGTGCAGTCTTCCTCAGAGAAGAACAGGCAAGAAACTCTAAGGGTGCTCTTTTTAATCGCATTACAAAGTTTCTTATTTTCTAATTTTGACTAATTCTGAAATAACTCTAGAGCTGAGCAGTTCATTCCCATGGCTGCTTGTCTGTTAGATAATCAGAAATTTTGTAATAGCCCTTTTTGCAAAGTTTTTGTTTCATTACTGTCTTAAATTTGTCTAAAGGTAAATTTTGAATGCACATGGGAATCTTATGCTCTGCCTACCCCGTTAGGGATTACAGGCGTGAGCGTATGTATGTATGTGTGTACAATGTTGATGGTTAGGTTAGAGATCTTCTACGTTAACAAGGCCCGCCCCTCCGCAAACTAGTTAAGATTAATTGACATTTGTCTATTTTGTCAAATTTTTTTTTTACTTTTACTTGTTGGAATGCTTAGATTAAAACTAAATGTAAAATAACCCCTCCTCTTTCCTAAGTTGCTGCGCCTAAACTGGGTCCATGTTTGTACCATACAATACAAATATACTTTATTGCACACCAACATTACAGAATATGATACAGAGTAAAAGTTACATAATGGACAGTAAAGTTAGGGTGCAAAAGGCGGCCCCATTGCTAAGAAGCAATATCTAATTGGCAACCATAACCTTGTATCTAGACCTAAAATACCACGGAAAGCAATAAATTTTATGATTAACCAAACGTAGAAGATCTCTAACCAGTGAGAACATGTCAGGAAATGGTAGGAGGCAGGAACTGGCTGAACGTACCACAACAACCTCAATAGTCTAACCAGAGCGATGTATGAAGGGTCATTTTCTTGCCATGTGGATTTCCTTCTGCTTTTGTAGCTGATTGACGTGAGGGCCGCTCGTAACCTAATGAAATAATAGGTTGCGGACGGCCAGCACGCGAACCAGCTACGCACACAGATAAAAATCCACATGACATGAAAATGACCTCAACGACAGGTGCAAAGCAATTTATATACTCATGGAAAAGATGGTGCAGCTTAGAACGTATATTGAATACGTACTCAATATGAGTACTTTTAACATACATACACATTACACGCCTAGTACACGGTATGTTTTACATACATACATATTACACACAAAAACACCTTCAGCCCAAGTGAAAGTGTTAGAATTCTGCTTAGTACCACCAGATACTTCAATGTAAATATTTGGTTTTACTATGAAGCATCCGTTGACAATTGTCCTGTTCATTGAAAGAAGAAAGTTAGTAACGTTAAGTCAAAAAAACAAACACAGGCACGTGGCAATCAAATCTCGCTTATATACACTCATTTATATCACATTCAAAATGATAAACTGAAGAAAGTTATATGTCAATGACGACGCCGCGTATGACGAGCTTTTACACGTCCCTACCGGTGAGCTGCGGAAAAGAGCGCCAATCTCTCCAGCAACCACCGGGGCATAAAAACTCGTCGCAGTTTTCGCATTTCAATGATACTTTCTTTTTTTTATCATTCCGAAGACAGATATGACAGTACCCTCTATTCACATTGGTTGTCAAATTTGGAACGTGAACAATGTCCCTGCGCAACCTTTGTTCCCTCGAATCGGTCGCTAGAGAATCTTGTGGTGAGGGGTGGCTATGTTTCATCACAAGAGCCTCAGCGAGCCGCTCGCGGAAGTTTCGGTGGGTCATCAGAGACTTTTCCCGACGTTGCAAAGATGCCACCAACATGATAAAGGCATTGAGCACACTGACATTCAGCAACCTTTTAAAAATTTTCATGTACCACTTCAAACATATCTTTCTTTCCAACAAATACATGGAGAGTTTTTGATCTTTGAGATCAACACCTCCCATGGTATTGTTGTAATCTCGTACAGCAACGGGCTTTACGAGATCTCTTCCTGCCTTTCTGCCCACAAAAGTCTCCGCAGTGTGATAGGTGGAGATCATGTTCACCATTTTAGAGTCCTTCCATGCAATGCACGAAACGTCTCCACAATGGCGAGCGATGATGGTCCCCTTCGATACATTCTTTGGAGCCTTTGCGATATCCACCGGCACATGTTTGCGATTTGGACGCAATGTTCCCAAACAATCAAACCCCAAACTCTTCAGATACCTTGCCAACGATGGACAATTATAAAAATTATCCATAGTAACAAGGTGCCCTCGCCCTTCAAGGCCTTTCAACAAATCAAGTACCACTTGGGTACTCTTGCCCGCCAAGGCAGTACTAGGAGCGACTTCGTGGCGTTCAGAATTCTTGCCCGTGTAGATTTCAAACTTCCACAAATAACCAGTCTTTGATTCGCATAATTCGTATGATTTAATTCCAAAACGCGCAGCCTTGGACCTTATAGCCTGGACCCAGGACAGACGCCCCTTATATAAGGTCAAAGACTCGTCTATTGCAATATCTTGATTAAGATTATACAATTTTGAAAATTTTGAATTTAAATGTCTAATGACTGGTGCAATCTTCACCAATTTCGCTGACAGCACCGTCCCGTCATTTTGCAGCAAACTCTGACTCACATCAGAATTGTCCGTAAAATGAATGAACTTGCCTAGCAAAATGTAGCGATTGAACGACATGAGCTGCCTAAACTTAGGCATTTGTAAGTAGCCGGTCGTTTTCCAATATTCATCCTGAGATGTCCGATGGTCTAATCCCATGAAAATATAAATTGAAAAAAATACGTACATTTCGTCTACATTAGTGTCCACCCACCGATGCAGGCGAGTTAATAAACATAAACGAATAGAAACGATCCAGCAACATTACAATACCGGTCTCGTTGTGCTAGATAAAGATTTTTTCTGGATTTATCTAGAGAAAAAAAAATGAACAATCACGATTTAGTGTTCGTTATACAATGTGTAAAAAAAGGAGCAATAATATTTGAGGGTGGGCATATGCCCCTTGTTTATAGTACACTGTTAAAGTAGCAGCACCGAAAGAGTTAGTTTCAACTTCCATACATTTTTGTTTCATTAGCGTAAAAAGCGGTGATAGCCCAGTTGGTAATGAGCTAGACTTGTAATCCGAAGGTCGCGGGTTCAAATCCTGGTGCGGGCCTGTACCACTAAATTCGTTTTTTCGGATTTATGTACGGATTTCTAATTATCACTTGCTCAACGGTGAAGGAAAACATCGTGATAAAACCCGCCCGTCCAAGAAAATTCATTTTCGAAAGACGAGCGGTCCACCAACCCGCATTGGGCCAGCGTGGTGGACTATGGCCTAAATCCCCTTCGTGTTTCGAAGGGAGGTCCGTGCCCCTCGGTGGGGACGTATATGGGCTAGTAAGAAAGAAGCGTATCGTAAAAAAAAATTGCCACCCCTAGCGATAGCGATAACAAGTAAAGTCCATTATTTTTGGTTGAGCTTTTATGTAAACAAACAACAACTTACCGCTTACCGCAAGTTTTTTATAACTATCACACTTTATTTTTCACGGGTATTGTTTGGTTTTTAGGGTTCCGTAGTAATCTACGAACCCTAATAGTTTCGCCATGTCCGTCTGTCCGTCTGTCCGTCTGTCCGCGGGTTTCCTAAGAAACCCTTGGTACTACAGAGCTGAAAATTAGCATGATTATACATATGAATCACGCCAATAGAACTGTAGAGTAAAATCTTAGAAAAAAAATTTTTTTCGGGTGTCTCCCATAGACGTGAAAGGGCGATGATTTTTTTTTTTCTCGCCAATATTTTTGAACGGGGTGTCATAGGATAGCATATTAAAAGATAGAAGGGGTTTACTAAGAACGTTTTTCGATTCAGCACTCCGTTTGCGAAATATAAATTTTTTAAGTGAAAATTTTTGTCAAACACAAGTGTCCCCCCCCTCTACCTGCTAAACGGTTGTTTCTTAAAATGTGGAAAAATTCACGTTGATAGAATATATAACGAAATTAAAAGGAAAACTATCACACATAACTTGGTCCTTCAAGTTTGCGAGTAATAGTCGACCAAGTGCCAAACACTGTTGGGATTAATAAGAATATATTTACTAATATAAGATCCTTGGTACTACAGAGCTGAAATTTGTCATGGTCATAGATATTGATTGCACCGACAGATCTAAAATATAAAATTTTGGAAAAAACATTTTTTCGGGTGTTTCCCATACACGTGAAAGGGCGATGGTTTTTTTTTCTCGCCGATACCATCGAATTGAATGTCATACGAGTAGGATAGATTTTTAAAATATAAAGGGGTTTACTAAGAACGTTTTTCGATTCAGCACTCCGTTTGAGAAAAAAATATTTTTAAAGTGAAATTTTTTGTTAAAAACAAGTTTCCGGGGGGGACACTACCAGCTAAACGGTTGTTTCTAAAAATGTGAAAAAATTCACGGTTATAGAATATACAACGAAATTAAAAGAAAAACTATCACACATAAGTTGGCCCTTCAAGTTTGCGAGTAATAGTCGACCAAACGTTTTTGGGATTAATAAGAACATGTTTACAAGGTTCCACGCTAAAAGTGAGGGGAGGTCGAAAGCCAAACTGTATCATATTGACATTTTAGGTGTCGTTAAATAGGTTTTTGGGGGTGCTTATTACGAAAATTACATAAAAATTATACACGATTACCACGCGACCTGCTTTAGCAGCAGCTCGATATTATTCCTAAAATTAATATTATCGCAAAAAAAAAAAATTCGCGCTCGCTTCGCTCGCACATTAAATATTTCCATTCTGTTATATTTAGGCCAAAACTACCAATTCACTAATTCAGTAATCCGTTTGGGAAACATTAATTTTTATAATGAAAAAAAAATGTGGAATAATTCACGAGGGTAGCATTTATGATGAAGTGTACCCTTATCCAAAATGGCTGCCATATAAGGTTCCACGCTAAAAGTGAGGCGAGCCGAAAGCCAAGCTGTAACATATTGACATTTCAGGTGTCGTTTAATAGGTTTTTGTGGGTGCTAATTACGAAAACGACATTAAAAATATACACCTGCTTAGCTTGATATTATTATATTATTCCTTACAATAAAATTGTTGCAAAAAAAAAAACAAATCGCGCTCGCTTCGCTCGCGCATTAACCACTTCCATTCTATTATATTTAGGCCAAACTTTTTAATACATTTGTTTATGATACTAAGTATAGTATTTGGGGATTTTAACATCAACTATGACAATATGCTTGTAGAATTAAGAAGCCAGCTGCATATTTGAACCATGCTGCTACGGAACCCTACAATCCGCGTGGCCCGACACGCTCTTGGCCGGTTTTTTTATAAAACAGTATGTACTGCACCATATTATCACAAAATCTCAACCAATCATCAATAAAAACCATTAAAAACAAAACAAAATACGGCGACCGACCGCCATAACCTAGAAGTTAACTACCATGAAGTTATCAACAGGACTAGTGTTAATTAATAAGTATGGTGAATTTAATTTTTGAATAAATTATTCACTATATAGATACTAGTGAGATACAATGTGCTAATAAGGATAAAAGTATTTAGCTTTTTAAAATTAGAATCGACACTACACTGCTTGTTATATACACGCAATGTAAAATAAATTGCCTAAATCTACCATAGGTTCAATAAAGGAGGTTTTCAAAAAACAACAGCAGAGTAGGTAAGGAAAGTATAAACCCGATGAACTCATAAAACAGGGAATTTTGTCAACTTTTTTGCTTAGATATATATACTATATAGGCATACAACATTTTTCTTATCAACCGCAAACCGCAACATTTTACGTAACAACAATTATTTCATGTAGGTATTGTGACTTTATAGCTAATTATGAAATAAAATAATTTTAGTTTTCAGCTAACGAATTCAGTAAATTTTTGAGCGATAAGTCCCTTATCAATTATCTAATTACGTATGTGTCTTTAATTTAATAAATACTAAACTTCTCAGTTATAAGTTCGAGGTCAACTTCACTTCCAGAAAGTAGTAAAGATAATGAGACTTGTTTGTTTTCAATATACTATCGTTATTACCTATAAAGGACTTGGCTAAATGACTGCTTTAGCAGTGTATATACATTTCATAATAATACGAGTCATTAAATTATTCATTCATTAATTATTCCGAAGTTATTAATCGTATAGAACTTTCAGGAACTAATTGATTAATCAAAAGTATTTTATTCTAACTTATCATCTGTTCTAGAACAAGGAAATCACTTAAATAGTGCCGTTCCTTACCTTTAAAAATATACAATCGACCATTCTCGATTCACCTGTGTCTACCTGCGTGAAGGAACGATCGAGGTATCTAGTATTGCCTACCTATTCGCTATCATATGTGCACGATAGTAGCGCCACCTAGCATGCGCAACTAATCGGGATTATGCCAAATAATGACATATCATTATTTTATTGCTTTCTATTATCACTATCACTATCATCACTACATAGTATAAAACAAAGTCGCTTCCCGCTGTCTGTCCCTATGTATGTTTAGATCTTTAAAACTACGCTACGGATTTTGATGCGGTTTTTTTAATAGATAGAGTGATTCAAGAGGAAGGTTTATATGTATAATACATGCATAATATAGTAGAGAATCACTGATAGTTTTAGAAGTTTTTAATGTGATGTCGTAAATAAACACATTTTTTACGCTTACATTGCAAACGCTGGCTGAACCCTACGAGATAGATCAAAAAATGTACTACAGTATTATACACCTTAAAAAGTTCTACA
>CATLJT010000327.1:0-186627 GCA_949987775.1 Aproaerema taeniolella
ACCCTTTTAGGGGATTTTAATATCCATCACACTTCCTGGGGTTGCCATTCGTGTGACCCCTTATCCTCCCCTTTTTTGGACATGTGTGATGAAATCAATCTCTGTATCCTTAATGATGGCTCCCCTACCCGCAGAGTTTCACCTTCACAAAATCCTAAAAGCGCAGTCGACTTGACTTTAGTCTCCCACAATATCGCATCCATGTTTTCTTGGTCTGTCTTTCCTAGTACTCATGGTAGTGATCATTACCCCATCCTTGTTCCTTTCAATGATCCTGATTCTCCCAGTCCCCCTCCTACAGTCTTTACTCCCCTTCTTAAATATAAGACAGCCAAAGCTGATTGGTCTCTTTTTCGAGCTGCTTTGGACGTTGAGTGCTCTCGCATTCTTTCTCCTCATCCTGATAATGTGCAGTCTGTTTATTGCGATTTTCGCAATGCTCTGTTGACAGCGGCGGATCAAAGTATTCCTTCGAAAAATGTAGCCATGAATAAAGTACCTTCTTTACCCTGGTGGGACTATGAATGTACGGCGGCTTGCAAAGAACGCTCGGCTGCAGAGAGACTATATTCATCGGACATGTCAGTTGAAAATTTTATGGCTTACCAGCGGACAGCAGCCAGGACGACTAAAATCCTCCGGGATAAGAAAAAATCAGGATGGCGCTCGTTCTGTGAAAACCTGTCTCCTACTTCTAGGCCTTCTTTAGTATGGAGAGATATGAGACATATGCGTGATGCAATGGCATACGAAAATGTTTCCTCAAATGACCCTTCGGAATGGTTTGACGGTTTTTGTAATAGATTGGCTCCTCCGTCTGTCCCCAGTTTTCAAGAAATTGATTTACCTCCTTCTGTTGAATTGCCGACTGACCAGTTTGATTGTCCGTTCTCTCATGATGAGCTCACTCTAGCCCTTGATGGTCTCAAGGACTCGTCCCCGGGAGTAGACATGATCCCGTACTCCTTTATTATCAACAGCAGCTCTCGCGGTAAAGACCTGTTTCTTGGCATTATTAACTCCATTTTCTTATCAGGTTCCCCTCCTGAGGATTGGAAAACTCAGGTGGTGATTCCTATTCTCAAGCCTGGAAAATTAAGTAATGACCCTGCTAGTTATCGTCCTATAGCCCTGTCCTGTACGATGGGTAAAATAATGGAACATCTCATAAAAAACCGTTTGGAATGGATTGTGGAGAGCCGAGGCATCTTGGCTAAAAGCCAATTTGGGTTCCGCAAAGGTAGTGGTACTATGGACAGCCTGAGCCTGTTTATTACGGATATTCGTATTGCCCTCTCTAAACGCAAGTCCCTGATAGGTGTTTTCCTGGACATAGCTTCTGCCTATGATAATGTTCTTCTTCCGCTGTTCAGGCAGAAAATGCTTAATCTGAGTTTGCCCGTGAGGTTGGTCAATTTTATCTTTAATTTGCTATCGTCCAGATCTGTTCAGTTTCGCCACAAAAACTTTTCCGCCCCTTCCAGACTAATCTGGAAGGGACTTCCACAAGGGTCTGTTTTGAGCCCCTTACTGTATAGTTTATACACTTACGACCTGGAACTTTCCGTGAATTCCTTCTGCAACATTCTGCAATATGCGGATGATATTTATCTTTACTCCTCTTCCAGCGACATTTCAGAGGCCTCTGGTTTTCTCAATTCAGCCATCGGATATCTCTTTGATTGGCTCTCGGATCATGGACTGACACTTTCTATTCCTAAGAGCTCAGTTGTTGTTTTTTCTAGATCAAGGTCCACTCCTGTGGTCTCTATTTCTTTCGATTCTCAAGTATTTCCAAACAAGGATAGAGTTAAATTTTTGGGCGTTGTTCTTGATCGTAAGATGTCTGGCATCCACCATATCAACCAGATAGCCAAAAAATGTGAAAAAAATATTAACATTCTCCGATCCCTCTCTGGCGTATGGTGGGGTGCTCATCCATACACCCAAAAATTACTATATAATGCTTTAATACGGAGCCATTTGGACTATGGCTCTTTCGTACTCGAACCATGTAATAAATCAGCTTTAAAGACCTTGGATATGATTCAGTCCAAATGCTTCCGTATCATTATTGGTGCTATGAGATCGTCCCCTATTAGTGCTCTACAGATTGAGTGTTGCGACCCTCCCCTTTATCTGAGACGTCAATACCTGGCCGACCGATTTTTATTTAGGATTATTCAGTCTTCTTCTCATCCCCTGATTTCAAAATTACACACTCTCTCTGATTTTATTTCTTCTGGTGACTATTGGCGGCATAAAGACACTCCATGCCTTTTCAGCAGCTTTGTCAAATATCTTCGTCTACCTTGCCCCATCTTCCAATGTCAACGTTTCCCCTTATTTGATTCTCCTTTCGAGGCCCTTACTTTCCGTCCTAACATTTTGCTTGATCTTGGAGTAGAAAAAGGGTCACCCTGTGCCGATTCTAGGTTTAGGAGATTTGTTGCGGAAAGTTTCCCAGATTGTCTTCTGTTCTATACAGATGCATCGAAAATCTCTCCCCAGAAATGTGTCGGTTCTGCTCTTTGGATACCTAAGTATAGGATAATAATAAACCTGAAATCTCCTCCTCTTTCATCTGTTTTTACAGGGGAGTCCCTGGCTATCTTGGAAGCCTTACGTTTTATCGACTCTCACAACATCCCAAAGTCAGTTATATTTTCAGACTCTAAAAGTTGTGTGCAGGCGATAGGTTCGAATCCGTTTCGCTCGAAGACCAAATTCTCTATTATACTCGAAATCAGGAAAACTCTATTTAATTGTTTAACTGCGGGTCGCCAGGTCACCCTAGCCTGGATCCCAGGGCACAGTGGTATTCATGGAAATGAAACAGCTGACTTCTGCGCTAAACAAGCCATAGAGTTGGGCCCTCCCTCCAATTTCAACCTACTTAGTCATGATTTAATTCCCTTAGCAAAACAATGTTTGATTTCTTGCTGGGAAACAGAGTAGAGATCGGTGAGCCGTCTTAAAGGCAGGCACTTTGCTGGCATTCAGAAAACTATTCCTCCCAAACCTTGGTTTTCCGAGTTTAAGGAGGCTAGTAAAAGGGTTACTTCTACGATTTGTCGGCTGCGATTGGGACATGCATGTACCCCCGTCTTTCTTGCTAAGCTTCATATTAAAGACAGTTCGCTATGTGAGTGTGGCCTCGACGAGGGTACCACCGATCACATATTTTTCGACTGCCCTAGATTTCCTTCTCTGTATGACTCTCTGCCTCCATCTACTCCTCGGCCGGTTAATTTTAACTTTCTTCTTTCTCTTGTAAACACGCCATTTGTTAAGATTCTGTGTAATTATATTAATCGCAATAACATTAGGCTTTAATATGTTTTATATGTACCTACTTAATTATGTATCCTAACCTAACTTACTAACTAATTTGTATAAGTGTTTATATTTTGTGTTTGTCCATTGTTTTAGGTCACTTATCCGCATCACTGGGGCCCATAAGGAATGTTATTTTATTTTTTTTATTTATTTTTTAAAGATAATTACCCTTGTACTTTCAAGACGCCAAGCAGAATCTAAACTAAACGCAGCAGAATACACTCTGACATTGGCGAAATCACATATGGAAACGCCACATCTCAAAATTGATTGATTGATTGATTCACTCTGAAAAATGTAATCGTTATTTTGACAGATAGTGAACGATTAAAACTATCCCCCTTTTTTTTAGAGGTTTTTGGCCGAGCTACCAGACGTTTGGGGATAATTTTGCCACTTTGCTCTGTTTTTCGCGAGAAAATACGGGTCTGTTTATTTGGTTAATAAAATAACCATTGGTTTGAATTTTTCACAGCAAAAAATAAATCCAAACGATTATAGATTACAATTTTCTCATTTTTCATTTTTGTCACACCCTGGTAACAAAAATGAATACGCAATATTAAACCAAACGAACAATAATTGTTGTGCAAAATACCGCGATTAGGGCCCAGCTAGCTAGCTAGGCAGCACCTTATGCGATGTAGGCGTCACAGGGGTACGGGCCGTACGGGCGGGGAGCCAATGTCAAGAAATGAAAAAAAACTTCAGCTTTCTGAATAATCTCTATATATATAAAAGAAAGTCGTGTTTGTTACAACACTTATAACTCAAGATCGGCTGGTCTGATTTTGATCAAATTTAGTATGGAGGTAGCTGATACCTTGGAATAACACATAGGCTACATAATTTTCCGAAATTCCCACGAAGACGAAGTCCCGGGCGTAAAGCTAGTATGTTATAAAATCAATCAATATCTATAGTTGTATATTCTGTATGACAGCGATTCAGACTGCTTTTCCAGTCTCGGTGGACATTCCCTCTACTGGTAATTTAGGTCCGTATTACCTAAATTACCAAGCTTGATATATACTTAAGTATTGATTGTCTCTTTCTTTCGCTATCAAAATGACAAAGACGACTGCTGCTTAAGTATAGATCAGTCTGAGGCGCGTTCTATAATACGGACCTTAGATGCACATTGCATAAGTGCTCAGAGAATTTCAAGCAATTAGAATACCCTCTTCGTATATGATAAATACTTCAATAAGGCTACCTATATGCTATGTTAGGTTTCAAACATTTATTTATTCATAACTTAATTGAAAGACTTAAATTTAATATCTTAGGTAATAAGCATAGCCAAATACAGATTACTCTGGATATGCAAATATTCGTCTGTTTAAAGGTGTTTTTATCTAAGTAACAAACATGATTATTCTATTCAGCTTACGTCTTTAGTAAGTAAGTAATTCAAATCAAAAAGTTGTATTTTTACAGCACCATTTTATTCTATACATACCTTTCTGCAGCTTTCTATGTAATAGCTATCAATGTCAAGTGCTCAACTTTTATTTTTTTAGTTAGGAATCAACAGGAAATAAACGTTAGCAAATGCTTATGAAAAAACAAAAATATCTGGCATTTTTATTTTTATTTATTCTGGTTTAATTAGAGTTCAGCTGTGTAACAAACACACATGCAGGCACAGTCAAGAGCTCATCAAGTAAACATGAAAAATAAACTCTATTCCCTTATAATAAGAGCGAAGTTGTCAAGTTTGATGTGATCTTAACTGTATTGAATAATAAATGTTATAATAGGCTGTATGTCAAACAACCTTTGCTTTTGTATTAAAAAAATAGTTATGTAAGTTACGTTTTTCTGTCACTAGAGGCGTTGTTCTGTCTGCTGTAAAATCTGTGGCTTTTGCGATCGAATAAACTTAAAGAAATCTTACTCGGATTTAATTATTTTTGAACCTGGAGCCCATTAAACTGTACCTAGCTGTACTCAATTAATATTTACATCTTTTGATATATTATAATAAAAATTTAGAAATGAAAATTACATTTGGCCGTAGACAGGACACCAGGGGGTTTACCATGATCGCTTAGCGCGATCCAATTTAGGACCTAAACAAGTCTGCAACGCTTATTTGTACCGTGATGGCTTTTAAGCGATTCAATTTTGGCGCTGTTGCGATTCAAAAGCAGACCAGCGACAATTTATGTAGACATTTAAAATGGACCATATACAACCGAGCACTTCAAAAGCAGCGCCATCATGTACCATTTTAAAAAACATTTCAATTGCGAAGCAGTTCAAAGTTGGATCCTAAACAGAAATGCTTTTAAACGATCGTGGTAGTAACCCTGTAGATTTAATTATTTTTAATTCAATTTAAAAAAAAAACATGAAGTTTTGCTTATTTATTTTGCAGCCACAAACCTCAATGACCTACCCCCTAAAATGGCGATGAACTTTACAGCACTAAGAAAGGATTTTTCTTAATTCTACCCCTAAGGGGGTGAAATGGGGTTTCAAAGTTTGTATGGAGAAAAAAATTTTTTTTCACATTTTGACTCAAAACTTCGTCAAGATATACCTCGAAGCAAATAAACGGACTCGTGTTTCACTATTTTTCAAAAATCATCCCCTAAAGGGTTAAGAATGAAACGGGTGACTGAAAGAGTTCTTTTCGCGAGCGAAGCCGCGGGGAAAAGCTAGTTGATATAATAAAATAGATATTCACACCTAAAACATACCTAGCAAGTTCTAAAATACGTAGATATAATTTTATGTAAATATAACGATTACGCACGATACCGGACGAATCGAAAATGCGTAAGGTGGAGGGAGAGTGAAAGCTTCTTTACATATCTCTTGCTCTGTAAGTAGTCACTTACTTCCCTGAATGCCGGGGTGTATGGATATCATTACAGCATAGGTTTCAAAACCTACCATGTAATGTTAACATTACAGCATAGGTTTTGGAATTTGAAAAAAGAACTGTCATACTCAATACTGCAAGAAGAATATTTTTAAAAAGATACTTTTTTTTCTCGGTATCGATTATTTACTCAAATCGGAATCGAGACAATTTATATTAGAATTTGTGAAGATTTTATTTTTAATATCGAACTATTTGTTTCGCAGTCACATCGTATGTTAGTTAAAATCGATTTAAAAATCAAACTGGCCAGCACGATTTGACGCGCTTGCGTGCCATAAAATCGTGAAGAGTAAAAAAGGCAGTCGACTAGCTAGGCGCGAAATTTTAATTAAATACACATGTTTCTCTTTAATAAATGTTCATAGAAACCTGCTTTCTTGTTTTTTTACTTACCTCACAATCGATATGTAAAGCAGAGTGTTTATCTCGGGTGTAAGAATCAATTGCATACTCGGGCTAATTAGCGCCCTCGCTGCGCTCGGGCGCCAAAAACCTCGTATGCAATTAATGTCATACAGCCCTTGGTTAAAAATCTACTATTGTTGTGCACTTTTTGGGATGGGTAAAAATATATTGTAAGCAACAGGTCGAGGGTTCAAATCGTGAGAGAATAACGGGACTCTTTTTGTGTATTTTGTTTTATTTCCATATTAACTGTTCACGTACTGTTCACCTCGCCCAGAGCAGTCGTGTTGTTGAATTTACTAAAATAATTAGAAATCGTTGTTTTGCGAATATAAACTATTTGTCAATGGTGAAGAAGCATATTTTGTGTTACTTGCGAGCATCACACATAAATCAATTTGATTCTGTGAGGATTCTAGGTGCAATCGAAGACGTCCAGTACGCGCCGTCAGAGGGCGTCACACGTCTGTACGCGGAAAAGAGAAGCCAGGTATATTTTGCAAGCAAAGTGATTCATAAAAAATTTAGACGCATTTAGATGTTCCAGTTTACTTGCCTAATACTTCTCGAATATGAATGTCATGCGATCGCCATCTGGAACGGGGTCTCATCCGGATCTATCTAAACTATCGAAAGAGATTGAAAAATGTAATGTCAATTCCCGAAAAAGGAGACAACCTGAAGAACATGGATGTAGCTGCATTACTGAGACAAAAATTTTGGGTGATCAAATAAATAACATAGCAAGCCTACTCCAAAAACTTGTTGAATCGAATGAAAGTACCTCAAAACAAGTACGACAAAGCATTAAAGACCTTAAGGAAGATATAGCTAGCGTAAAATCATCGCATGATCAAGCCCTGTCAACTATGAATAAAAATTTTAACGATGTTAAGCTACAAATAAACGACATCAAGACATCAATGTCTACCTTGGCGGTCGAGCAAAGAGAGATTAAAAGCAACATATCACAACTTGAAAGAAGGGTTCTATTAGGCGAAGAAAAATTAAACGTGGTGATAACTGATCTTGATAAACTTCAAGAAACTACCTTAAACACACATAACTCTGCCGAAACCAAACTACAGTCTAGTGAGGGAATTTTGATGGAACTTCAGGAACGTACAACCCGAATGAAAAATATAATCCTAGCAGGTATCCCTGAACTGACAACGTCTAGCTTACAGGAACGCGTCTCCAAAGATAAGGCAAATGTATGCAATATTATAAGCAACCACTTCAAAGAAATACCACAAACAATCAACGTTTACCGCAATGGAAAATACAGCCCTACCAAAAACTGCAGAGTCAAGATCTGCTTCAGTAGTTCTGAAATAGCCAAGGAATTACTGCGCAACAAGAGCTATCCACCAGAAGGTCTAAAAATGTACTCAGATGAAACTCCAACGCAAAGAAAAGTACCACAAAATTTAGAGGCAGAATTGGTTCGTCGCTTGGATGATGGAGAACGTAACTTAACTATAAAGTACATAAAAGGCCTGCCAACAACTGTAAACACCGCTCAAAAAAACTAAATAAATAATAAAAACCCCACTGTCCCCGAAACTACAAATTATCAGATTTTAACAAACTATTCAGATCTACAGCCTACAAAATCATGTTTAAACCTTCTACACACATCAAAAAAAGTTTACGATCAGTAGCAAAATCAGGTGTATTCTTTAAAATATAAATTATTTAAAGAAACTGTTTGCGTTTTATGATTTTATAATGAAAATGCACTAAGTAAATAAAAGAATCATTATTAATTATTTACTTTTTATTAACAAAAGCTAGGAAATGCAATTTTGGCTTAAATGTAATGTAATGAAAAATTTGAATTAATGAAAAAACAAACAAAATTTATTACGAAAAAATTAATAGTTACTATAAAATGACTCCTCCCCTGGCTCGCACACATGCGGAAACCCTTTTGGGCATGCTAAGAATTAAGTTATCTAGCATTTCTTGTGGTAACCTGTCCCACTCTTCAATAGCAGCTGCCCTGATTTCTGACACTGTTCGCGGAGGTGGCTGACGGTTCCAAACAGCTCGCTTAAGAGCATCCCACGCATGCTCGATCGGGTTTAAGTCAGGCGAGCCGGCAGGCCAGTCTAACCTGGTGATGTCGTATTGCTGGAGAGCAGCATCAACACGTCCGTTTCGATGTGCGGGCGCATTATCATCTACCATTATGAATTGGCGCCCGTGGTTGATGCGGAATGGTCTGACGTATCCATCGATTGCAATCGTTTTGTACATGGCTCCGGTCATGGTGCCTTGATACGGGATTAAGGGCGTCCTAGCCCCAAT
This sequence comes from Aproaerema taeniolella, assembly GCA_949987775.1. NCBI lineage: Eukaryota > Metazoa > Arthropoda > Insecta > Lepidoptera > Gelechiidae > Aproaerema > Aproaerema taeniolella. The sequence goes on from CATLJT010000327.1 coordinate 8,954, forward strand.
CATTATCCCGGCCCAAAAGGACACTGATTTCCCGCCCTGCTGAACGGTTCCAGTGGCAGTTCTCTGCCTTTCAGAGTCGCCAGGTCTTCTCCAGACACGGACACGTCGGTTATCTGGATGTGTACTGATCCGCGTTTCGTCAACGAAGAAGCAGTTCTGCCAGATGCTTTCGTCCTCAATTTCTTCATTTTGACGGAGCCTAGCCCATTGCAATCTGCGCCGCTTCCGTTGCTGTGAGTTCAGAGGTGCTCGCCAGGATCTCCTTGCTCGTAATCCAGCTTGGTGTAAGCAATTTCTAATCGTTTGGGTGCTAACTTCGCGGCCGGTGGCAGCTCGCAGCTCTGTTTTCATTTTAGTAGCGTTCATTGTTTTATTTATTTATTTATTTATTTAACTTAATGCACTAAAAGTACAAGGGCGGACTTAATGCCCAATGGCATTATCTACCAGTCAACCTTAGGGTGATTGGTGAGAATGAGTGGTAGGTGCACACCTCATCCGAGGTGAAAGATAAAATAATAAATTATAAACATTATACTTACGAAACTAAATATAAATAATAATAAACATAATTTATATATGCCCTAATAAAAATATTATAAATAAATGTATAATATACACAATACATATATATATATATATATATATATTCTTAACTCGAATGTATTGTATATATTGTATTATATATATATATATAATACAATATATACAATACATTCGAGTTAAGAATGAAGAAGTCAGTTCAAGTCATACAACGAGTTCAAAAAGTGACAGCGGACTCTAAATTTAAAGGAGTTGCGACTAGGAGCCTTGTTGGGTCACGGGCAGCCAGTAATCTGATATATCGCTTCTGAATTGCAGTAAGAACAGTTGGGCGACCACTGCGAGGTCGATCAGCTAAATCTTCCATGCCCTGATACCTCTCCAACGTGGTCACCACGCAGGATTGGGATACATGAACTCTGCGTGATATTTCCCTCGTGGAATAGCCTTCTTCACTTAAAGTTAGAATTCTGGCTCGTAAAACTGCAGTTAATCCTCTCGGCATCGCAGTGGCGTGCATTCCATACAAGCAGAAAAGCAGTGCCTACCCTAGGGTTTTCAAGGCAAAAAAATACAAAAATAAATATTATAATTTACACCAACGATCACAGATCTTTGTGAAACGAATTAAACGTTTTCCGAAATGACGTCATCTACATTTCTTTACCGACCTTTAACTTTTCAAAACAGCGCCATCTAAACTTCTAATACTGAACTAGTAAGAGCCCTCGTAGGAGCGCGGATTGATTATTCGTTAAAAGCACTCGTTTGAAATGCCTTTTTTGTCGATGTTTTGTGTTGTAATGGGGGCTTCTGATTGGCTGTTTCGTCTACCCCGCCAAAAATTTACGAACTGATTGTATGGAGAAAAAAGCTCTGCCTATAAAGCGATGCTACTAAATTGAGAAGTGTCAATATTCGGTAAGTTTGAAAGAGCTGTTATAGATTTTTAATTTTGCGGATTTTTTTCTTATTGGATGCATTCAGCCATATTGGTTTGTTTTTGTTTTGCAAATAGGTAGATACGAAAACTTTTGCAAATTATTGTTTTATCAGTTTATAGTGTTTGTAAGACATTTGTTTAGAACAAAATGAGCGCAATAAGTTGTGAAAAGTGTGGTGATGATGTTTGTTTGCCGAAACTGCGTGATTTTTCTTGTTTACCTTTTCAAGGAAAAGTAAACATTACTTATCGCAAAAGGCCGATGCATGGATTTGACGCAAAAAAAGGTACCGCAGTAAGATATTTTAATACTAAAATATACAATACCTATTCATAATTGGCTCACGGGTTGTGTGCATACTAACCGCTTAAGTATTTTGTTTTCCGTGCATTTTGTTTTCAAACTGTTATAAAAAAGGTTTAACGGCGCAGGGTTATTTTGATTTTAATAACCTTAATACAGCGATTAAAAAACATGAGCTTTCTAAAAAACATCTCAAAGATACGTTGAAAGTTTTCTCGTTTAGCAAAAGTCGCATAGAAACGAGTTTGAGCGGTCAATTAAAACTAGACAAGTTCACTGCCTACCCTGCCTAAAATGTCTATGCACGCCACTGCGGCATCGTTACCAACTTATTTTTTTTTGAATAAATTGAAAATATTGATAAGTTGCGACTATGTCAGATTAATGAAAAAACATTTGAATTACGAAATTATTTTATATTTAAATTTCATATTTTTAAATAAGGAATCAAAAGATAAAAAGTGATTAAGTTTTATTCTTCTACAATAAAAAATATTAGCACTTTTCCAAGTGATCGCAAACTTTTTTTGATGTGTGTATATCTAAATGCAAGAAGTATATCTAAGAAATTTGATTATCTTAAATGTATTCTGAGCTCCTTGTCTTCAATGACCCATGTTATATTATTGACTGAAACCTGGATAAAATCCGAAGAACATGCACAAAGTATTTACCTGCCAAACTATACTCATTATTACAGTTTTCGGCATGACCGGACAGGTGGTGGATTGTCGGCATTTGTTCACAATGGCCTGAAACATAGTCTGCTGGAGTCTACTTATGCTGGTAAAAATAACTACCTTTGGATCAAACTGGAGAAGCAATCACTAACTCTAGGTCTTATCTACAACCCAGGAGACACAGATTTTCAAGAGTTTATGAGCACTTTAGAATTGCAGCTTTATCAAAGAAAGCGAACACTACTTTTCGGTGACTTTAACATCGATTTATTAGATAAAAACCGACAGAAACAATACTACGTCAACCGTCTCAATGCTGTAGGGTAAACAATTTTGAACAAACTAAATAAAAAGCATTACACGAGAGGCTGTTCTACAAGAAAATCAATTCTGGACCACGTCAGCACAAATCTAAAAAATGAAACATACTTATCATCTGGCACTCATGGAATCTTCTCTATCTAACCATCGGCAAATTCATATAGCGCTGAAGAAACACAGACCTCCACCCAAACATCGCGTTACCTACTCAGCCCTAGACTATGAAAAGTTGTACCGATTGGTTGAAAATAGTACATCTAAGAACAATCAAAACTACGAAAAGTTTGAATGGAATCATAAAGAAAAAATCAACCAATGCTCAGTTACTAAAACAAATACGCTGAACCTTCCGCAGAAGGACTGGATACAACGAGAAATTATTGATGCAATCAATCTAAGAAATTAACTGTGAGCCAAGTTACAAGATGATCCAGGAAATCCCGAGCTACAGGAACAATTTAAGACGCAAAAAGCTTCCACGGTCAAGCAAAACCACGAAGGACTCTTATTACTATAATAAATTTATCAAGTGTGACAAAAAACCTAAAAAAATGTGGAGCATTATTGACGATCTCTCCAACAATAAAATAAAAAATGGTTGTGCTCTCCGAAACTCGTAAATGAGTCAAAAACTATTACTAACCCTACTGAAATTTGCAACACTTTTAATAATTACTTTTCATCCGTAGGTTCTATAACGAGAGGGGTAGCCGGGAGGACAATGAGGGTCAAGATTCACTTTGAAATATTTATTTAAATGAAAGAACTATTCTGGATTGAAGCTACGAGAAGACTGTGTCAAAATATCAGCATAGACCACGAAAAGGAAGCCAATTCCTTTTAATTACAAAATAGCTATCAAAAGGCTTTACAAGTAGACGGATAACGCGCGAGGTATACAACCTCGCTACATCCCTCCCGGTGAGGATAAATTTTCTCGTGAAGCGAGAAAATTTCAGAAGTCTCGCAGCTTCGCCCTAACCTACCTGCGGGCGGGCCACGATGACACACCACAGTGGGACCGAGCAAGTCTTTTCCTCAAGACCGGCTTGAAGGATCCTTTTAAAAAAAGATATACCCAAAATACAAACTGACGATTCCATCCTTCGAACCCTCGCTCCCAAAACGCCAGCAAAAGAAAGCGACAATCGGTTAACCCACTGCCTAACTTTAACCCGAACTGACATTTAAAATAAATTTTGAAAAAAGTAAAATCTAATTCCTATGAGCCAAATAGACATGATATCAATATAAAAGAATTTAGTTTTAAGTTATTCTGAGTGATCGTGAACGGAGATCCTCCCCCCTCGTCGTATATGTCCTACGCGGACACCTCAGGCCCTATGGGTTTAAATGAGTTTGCTGACTAAGAGCGAGAACGACTCTGTATCACGATCATGTCCTGCGCTAGATAACAATCACATAAAAAACGGTAGACATGAATACTTTAACTATAAAACTATTCGGAATTAATCATCTTAATAAGGTTCGTTTTCGATTTTTCATGGTCTCTCATCTCGGGGTAGTGGTTACATGAAACATAAAATTAAATTAAACAAACTAATCCTCTAACCTAACTAATCCAAAAAGGCCTATATAGAATATTAGTACCTAACTAAACCAGGATACTTTGAGTACCTATACTTATTTACAAAAAGAATCCATAAGGTTAAGTCCATATTATATCTAATAAAATAAGAATATATTATTATTTAATAAAAACTAGAAGAAAGAATGAAGGTTATGATTTTTTTATTAGAATCGCCGAGAAAAAGGTTTCAATCTGTTCAGATGAACCACTTTACAATATCTCCTTTGACCAACTTTCCTGACCAAAAAGTTATTATTTGAATCTCGTCGTATTATTATATAAGGACCTTTGAACAAGCGCGACAGCTTAGAAGCTACTCCGGTAACTCGTTTCGGAGTAAAAACTAACACTAGATCTCCTATATTAAATCTTCTGATTCTGGCATTTCGATCGTAATATCTTTTCTGAATGGATTGAGATTTTAGAATGTTTGACTTGACTTTATCTAATAACTTATTAACTGTTATTTTCCGAGAATTAATGTTCAGATGATCAACAACCAAATTTGCGTTTAATTCCCGATCCGACTGCAGCTCTGGATCGCGAGCGAACATAATAGAATACGGAACTACTCCGGTTGAGCTTTGTCTAGAAATATTATAAGCGTATGTAACGAATGGTATAAAACAACACCAGTCTTTCTGATTTGGGCTCACATACATAGAAAGACCTTGCAATAAGGAACGATTAAATCGCTCAATTAACCCAATAGTTTGAGGGTGTGAGGCTGAGGCGAAATATATGTTACTCCCGAAAAAAAAAACTGTTTCTTTCACGATGTTAGATGTAAATACAGATCCTCGATCAGCTAAAATTTGCTTTACCACCCCGAATTTACAAAAAATTTCTTGCACTAGGAAGTCCGCGACTTCTTCTGCCGTGGCTCTCGGGATCGCTTTACAAATCGCATATTTTGGATAAATATTCCATACATACAATGACATATTTATTTCCAGCATACGATGTTCTAAATGGACCGACCATCTTCCCCCGGGTGTAGATCTAAGATTCAACCCATGGCCCACTTTCCTGGTGGTATATTATCTTCCTTCACCAGGAATAAATCGCCTTTCTCTAAGTTTGGTTTGGGACGGAGCCACTTGCTTTTAGTTTGAAGTTGATGGAGGTACTCCTGTTGCCAGCGTCTCCATATGTGTTGGTGCATCATTTCAACGATTTTCCACCTGTTTCGTAAGTCAAGGTTATTTTTAGTTTGTTCTTCCTGAGGTAGCGACATCATCGATGTTCCAGTCAGAAAATGTCCTGGTGTGAGATACAGTAAGTTCTCAGGATCTTCAGTTAGTGGGCACAGGGGGCGGCTGTTCATACAAGCTTCTATTTGTGCTAATAGAGTAGTTAGTTGCTCGAAGTCCAACTTTTGATCTCCCATCACTCTTTTCAGATGGTACTTCATTAACTTTACCACCGCTTCCCAAAGCCCAGCAGCAGTTGGCCACCGAGGGGCGAGGAAATGCCACTCGATTTGGAGTTCATTCAAGTTGTTTACAAAATCGGATGACGTCATAGTTTTATATTGTTCAAACTCTTCATATAATAGTCTTGCGGTTCCTTTAAAGTTGGTTCCGTTGTCGGAATAAATATGCTTCGGTGTACCTCTTCTGGCACACAGTCGCTTGAGGGCTGCTATGAAGGCTTCTGAGCTAAGATCGACACGAGTTCAATGTGTACTGCCTTGGTTGCCATGCAAATGAAGATGGCAATATAGCCTCTAGTGGTCTTTACTCCTTTTCCTCGATTAAGTTTCAGCTCAACATGGCCGGTGTAGTCAACCCCGGTGTAGGAGAAAGGTCGCGAAGGAACTACCCGTACCGATGGTAAGTTTCCCATGATTTGTTCGCTTGTACTCGGCTTGAAGCGATGACATCTAACGCACATTCTGACTACAGTTAACCTCCAAATTATTTTTTGTAAAGTTTGTTTTTCTTGATGTTGGTAAATAGCTCTAAACATTTTCTCTATGTCCGCCGTCAGAGCGTATTTATAAGTGCGCCAAGTTAAAATGAGGGAGAAAATATCTTTTTGAAGATTAGGACCCTTCTCCATAAGGTCGTTGATGCTGAATTTAGTAGATGATGGCATGGATGCGTTAAAGACCGTTCTGAGTTTAGTGGTGGTAGATTGCTCTCGCAATACGCCGTGATGGGGCAGGTATAATAAACCTCGAGTTTGTTTCTCGAATTCTCAGCTGGTGTCATAGATAGATAGATAAAAAGTTTATTTGTCTGCACAGTCACACACATGCACAATTATTCCAAGTGCAAATTAACAGAAGTGTATATAAACTTAATGCAAGTTACCATACATTAGAGAGGAAAAATAAAATATAAAAGTTAAATGTGTGTGCTGTAGCAGCGCAAACAGGCCATAGCTCAGCGTTTGTATTGCTAAAAAGCAAATCGCTGAATTTCAGCTACTGCCTAAAGCCAGCGCAGGAACGGAACAGCCAACAGTACAGTTACACGTATACTAAAAAGGCAGGAGTATAAAAGTTACTATAAGTTAAAAATAATAATTAAAATACATGCAATGAGATATAAAATTAAACATAATATTAAAAAACATTATAAAATATATTAATTTAACAGTTTAAAGTGTAATATAAAACAAGATAAAATATATGACAAGTGTAACTAAATGTAAAACTATTTATCCAACGCAATAGAATATAAAAACACACACAGCACCCAATTGGTTTAGTTATCGCTACCTATGCAAATCATTTTAACAAGCCCAATTTTTGATTTTCTAAAAGAAATGATTTTATCATTTTGTGTCATGTGTCCGAGTTCTTGATATTCTTTTATGAATTTTTTATATAGTTGTGCGAAATGGTTTTGTTTTGCCATTTTTCTTTCAAGATTTAGAAATTGAGACACAGCTTGCGGTTTAGTTTTCCCCAGTTTTTCTTCAATGTCACTTTTTAGTGGCATTTTAACGATGTATTGCCCAGAGCTAGTTCTTTCAGTGGTTGTGACGTAATGTTGTTCACAAAATTTGTCAGAGTTAGTTGGTTGATTGGTGTTCGAAATTTCTTCCGTTTCCCAAAATTTTGAGATAGAGTCTAGTTCATTCAGTGTAACTAGACAGTTGAATGTTGCGACGCTTCCACTCAGGATCCACCCAAGTTTAGTGTGTTGGGCTACAGGCGAGTTTTGGTCCTGACGTTAGATGCCATCGTCTATGATCATGGAGTAGATGTCAGCACCAAGCAGAATATCAATAGGGCCAGGAACGTTATAGTCCGGGTCCGCTAGTTTTAAGTTTTGTAGATAGTCCCACTTAGTCGTCTTCAAAGTTGTGTTAGGTAAGTTATTTATTAGTTTCTTCATTATCAGAGCCTCAGTTTCATTTTGTTTGTCGAGGATAGTTATGTCTGCTCTATTGAAGTGTTTTTTTTTTATCTGTAAGTATTGTCCTTTTCCAGCATAATTTGCATTGATTGCTCTGTAAAACATTTGTGGGGCGATATTTATAATATGGCACTTTCCTATTGACTAACTTATGTGTGTTTGCAATTTCCTGAAGTATAATGGCAGCAACTTGATCATAGCGATGTTTGTAATCTGTTTGGATGAGACTTTTGTATGCTCCGGTTATGTGCTGAATCGTCTCTGATGCGCTTCTATAATGTCTACAAAACTCAGTTGGTTCATCCAAATCTTTTGTTATACGCTTGCGACAATTGCGTGTTGCGATAACCTGGTCCTGGATAGCAAGCATGAATGTTTCAGTCTCTGGGAACAGTTCACCGCAAGAGAGCCAGGCGTTCGACCCCTCTATGTCGACATATGGTTGACTCAAATCCGTTCGGTGTCTGCCAGGTAGAGACTTCTGCGTCCAGCTTGCTATTTTACTTTCTGTAGACGTTATTTGTTCATTGCTCTGCGAATTTTGGTCTTGAAAATTCAGTGGTATGAGCCTGCGATCATTGTATATAACGTATTCGTGTAGGAGTGAGGGTTGTATTTTGGCATGGAAGAACTTTCTTAGTGAAGAGATTTAATTATTGTGAAGGTTTCTATTAAGCCTCTCCTACCCTCCTTGCGTGGTAAAGTAAGGCGTTGTATGCAAGATTTGGGATGGTGTTTCCGGTGTTTTGTTAAAGCTGTGTTAATAGATCTTTGTAAGGTGAGCAAATCAGTTTGGGACCATTTAATAATTCCAAATGAGTAAGTAAGTACAGGTATTGCGTTAGTGTTAATCGCTTTTATTATGTTACGTGAGTTAAGTTGTGATTTACGAATGGTGTTTAACCTCTGTTTGAATTTATTTCTAAGGTATTGTTTCATTTCTTTTAGTTCAATTTGTTTTGCCTGATGAAACCCTAATTATTGTAAGTATCCTGTTCACTCATTAACTCTATTTCGTCGCCGTTTCGTAAAACAAATTTACTATTGTCTGATCTGCCACAATTAATTGAATTTATTTTGCATTTGTCTACTCCCAGTTGCATGTTTATATCGGTAGAGAAAGTTTGGGTTATATTGGCCAAAGCAAAGAGATCAGGTTTGTTTGACGCATACAATTTAATGTCGTCCCTAGAAAGCAGATTCGATAACAAGTGATGGGTTCTACCATGTGTCAACTTATAGCCAAATGCCGAATCATTGAGGAGGGTAGAGAGTGGATTTAGGGCCAAGTAAAACCATAGAGGACTTAATACGTCTCCTTGAAAAATCCCCCTTTGAATAAGAATCGGTTCTGTAGTAAGAGTGGTATTGCCCTGTTTTGCACATAAAACTGTTTGCCAGTTTTTCATTGCCCTCTGTAGAAATAAGATGATAGTTGGGAGGATTTTGTATAAGCTCAATATTGTTAAAGGCCAACTATGAGGTATTGAATCGAAAGCTCTACGATAGTCGATATACATAACGTGCATTTTTTTTTTAGATTTTTTTTGCTACTGTGTCAATTATCAGCTGCTCTTTGCAGCCCTGCCTCAGTTTCCTACATCCTTTCTGCTGCTCGGCCAAGATGTTATTTGTTTCAAAGAAAGAATAAATAGAGTTACTTGCGCAAGCTGTGAATACTTTATAGATAGTTTGGAGGCAGGTAATCGGCCTGTACTTTGCTGGGTTAATTTGTATTATTTAGGTCTTTAGGGAGTATGTATGTTTTCCCATGTGTGATATATCGCGGTATTGTATGAGGTGACTGAATGAATTGGTTAATGAATCTATGAATGTATGGGTGTGTTCATGTTAGTTTTTTATACCAGAAATTGTGTATATTATCAGACCCAGGTGTTTTCCATTTGTGCGGTCCTAATGAAATAAATGAATGTGTTTACGTGGATGAATTCAAAGCTCATAATTTCATGATTAATTTTCTGCATAATTTCATCAATCCATCGAGCTGATTCATTGTGTGGTACAGCGTTCTCCCAAATACTCCCCCAATAATTCCGCAAGGATTCCAATGGTGGCAGTTCAAAAGCGGTGCCACTAGTTTGATCCTAATGATTTGTGAAAGACCGCTAAAAGTTATTCTTATTGCCCTTGAATTGTGCATTTTGGATTTTTCTTTGTGAGCACGTTTTATACCTAGCGAGTCTGCTTGCTTTGACGTTGAGTTTTTGTTTTAACGTGTCTAGGAATTGCGCTATTTCGGTGTTTGGTTCTTCGAATTGTGCGTGTATTTGGTATCTCCTTTTTATGTCATCTACTGCCGTTATTAGTCTTCGGGTTCTATTTCCTGCCATAAATTGTGTAAGTCGAGCTATGTCTGCCTAAGTTTATCTATTTTTGTTTCTAACCTGATCCTATTTTTGTTTCTAACCTGGAAAGTAAACAGGAAACGTAGAGACTGAAGATAATCCAAGTGAAACTAGTGACTCTGATACTAATTCCTTGTCATTGATTTAGCTATGATTAACTCTGATTTTTAGATTGTTTCAATGTGTAGTTCTAGAAGTAGAATCCATTGATTTTGTAAAAAAAGGAAGAGGTGTGACGTATCGAATAAAGAGCGAGTGGGGAGCGTTGCAATGCGTGGGGCGAATGAATGTCATTGTTTGTCGTTCAGTGCGCAAGTACGGAGCAACTTTACACAGCTCGGTGAAATATCTTTGTTTGTTTTATTTACTGGGCAATATCAGGACACCACAATCCTCTTAACCCTCGGCATACCAGGTGAAAATTTGTAACATGCCATACAAGGTGGGGTGTGACATACCCTAACAAAATGGTCGCTGTAATCAGATAGGAATAGGGGAGGGGTACTGAATGATTATTACATATTTTTGAAATGGAATATAACTTAAGTAACACTATATAAAAAAATGAAATAGATTAAATGGTTTGTTGAAAAAGGGTAGCAAAAATACCATCTTCTGACTACTAATTTAGACTTGAAATTACCCTAAGAATTGATAATTACCAATGTTTGTAATTAAACTGATTAAATTTTAAAAAATTGAACAACGATGATACATCTTTAAATTTTTACTTCAATCTCGAGGTAGGAGTTCTTTAATTCGCCATAATTGCATTTTGTATATGCTCAAATAACAACAACTCTAAACAAAAACGCATCTAGAGCCCTAAAAAACGCACGCACCACTAAACTAATGGTACTTGCCAGAACGTCGCAACTCCAGCTACTGAGAGCTTCAGATTCCGCGCACGAAAATTTTTGAAAATATATCGATTTTTCACCGCCTGGGGTTTATTACACCCCACCATGTATACGAAGGGTTAAGAAACAAGTTACCAAAGTTGTCACCTGCAAAGTAATATGCACGTGACGCCATTTATGATCATAATTTAAGGTATTTTTCAATCTTTCAGGTACTATCACTTTTGAGCGTATAAAACCAAAAAGGGAGATCGAGATAAAGACAGGTTCCACAGTCGAATTTCTATGTAGCGGCAACGGGAAAAAAACTGAGTTTGAATACCGATGGCGAGATGATGGAATCCCACGAAAGTTTAATTCCTTGTACAATGAAAGGTAAGTTTTTAAAGAACAAATCAAACTTGACGCTAATAAATCAAAAAATATTCTTAATCCATAAAAGCAAGAGATAAGACTAGCGTCTCAGTTTGGAGCGCGCGCGATTTGGGATTTTGCGGATTTTCATGCTGTCTTAAATCAAATTAAATCAAATCAAGTCATTTATTGCCAGAAGTGGTTATACAAGATGGTATAACAATAATAACAATTAAATTGACTTAGATCTGCACGCCTAGCCAATTTCCATTTCAGGATGCAATATTACAATATTTTAATAGATGAAAATGAAAGAAACAATTAAAACGGAATAACGTTATTCTAACTAAGTAACGCTATGGAAGGTAATAATAAATTCAATAGGTAGATTAAACATTAATTAATTTGAAATGTATATAGAGGGGGAACTGTTAGGAGTTTCAATCTTTTAAATTGAGGTTTGCAACTCTCAGTTTTTCGCAAGTTATAAATTGCTCTTACACATTTTTTCTGAGCTATAAGTACTAGTTCCCTAACTGTTGCATTACCCCAAAATATAATCCCATATCTAAGTATAGACGCCACGTATCTATGGTACACAGTATGTAATACTTTTTGTCTACTACTTTTTTTATTTTGTATGAGGCGCAGGATGACTGAAGGACTCTGTTGCATACTTGAGCAATATGTGTATGCTATCGCACATTATTTGGCCATACGAATCCCCAAAAATTTCATGTTCATTCTCTCAGATATTTTCTGTCCTTGATATTGAATACCGGTATTCAATGTCAAGTAATTGCGTTGCTTAAATTTCATGACAACCGTTTTTTCTAAATTATTTTTTAAATTGTCATCTTCTAACCATGAAATTATTTTAGATAAGCTTTCATTAACCTCTTGTTCCGTATTAAAAATAACAATGCTATCATCTGCGAAGGGTATCATAGGGAGAAGTCGTTAATGTATATTAAGAATAATAGAGGGCAAAGAACGCTTCCTTGTGGCACACCGTATTGTACTTGTATAAAGTTAGACATGTAAACTTCCTTTTTTGTCGTAGTATTTGAAATTCTGTTTATTTGAGTAACCTGCGTCCTTCCAGATAAATACGATTTCATGAGATCAAGCGCGTTGCCTCTGATTCCATAAATGTCCAACTTTTTCAGTTAGATGTCGTGATCTACGTTGTCAAATACTTTTGTCATGTCCATAAATAGTGCAAGTACTGTGTAGGGTTCCGTAAGTTGGTAACCGTACAGGATGTTAACTTAGTAGTAGTTCAGGAGCACTCACAGAAAATGTCACTTTTATAGATGTAAAAACACTGGTATATTAGTAAAACTCTTTCTTATTCGTGTGTTTCACGTTGAACGGTCGGTGACGTACTCGGCGATAATGTATGAAAATTGCAATAATGCGATAAATGCTAATTATATTGTGTAATGTAAGTGTATATTATAGCTATACAAATACATGTAGGGTGAGTAAACCGTACATATTGGCAACCTGAAAAGAAAACAGTAAGGGTAAGTAAGAAAGAGCCACCATCACAAAGCAAATAATATGAAAGTTAAGTGCATTGGAAATTGAAGGCGATGTTGTCCACTGGTCCATGTCCTGGTAGCGGACGGCTTGCTTGGTGTGATGTGGAATCGCTGTTTAATGTCGTCTTATTTGTGCGATGAGTTTTTTTGTGCGATGAGAGTTTTTTGTTATTCGGCCGTAGTTCGAGCGCCGTACAGGTTTCAGTTCGATTTCTTCGTACTGTGGAGTTGGAGCATTATTTTGAGTTCTCTTTTTGTTCTTTCTTTGTAAACAGCGTCGTTTAATTATCCACCAGGTAAAAACAATGATAGCTCCTCCAGCCAGCATGTAGCATATTACGTACTGATGAATATCGTCAGTTGACATAGTAGTCTGTGGTGAGGTGTTCTCGCGTTCTTTAAGTTTTGTTAAACGTTGATCGATTTCTTTGACTTCTGGGTTTTCGTTCAGCACAAACTTAATGTTTACTATCTTGTTAATAGAGAAGTTTAATTCGGGTATGTTAAAGTTGTTCATTATGTTCACGCTGCTGCTATACTGATTTTGAGAAAATATACTAGAATCTTCAGTTTGCAAGATACATCCTTGCGCCAGAGTTACAATTCCTGACGTGTTCATAGTGTGTGACGTAATGTCTTTATCACAAAGTGTACGGAATGAACAGCTTTGACAGCAAATTGTGAGCCATGTGTTTGGTGCATGTAACTTGAGCAAAGCGTCTTTGCATGACGTGTTTATCATATCACATGGTGACGTCATCCGATGGCTTAGTAGTTCAGCTTTGCAGAGCGCATCTTTGGATAGTAGGTTGAATACCGGCATGTTCACTGTGCAAAGAAAGTTGTCAGTTTTGCGTTGTAAGCACTGATTAAGAACATTTCTGTTAAGGGAAATATATGAAGTTGTTTTTCTCAAAGTTTATAACCACAAAATTTGATTCTAGTTGTATAGTTGTAGTTCCGAGTGTAGATGTAATGGGTAGTGGAATGGCTTGATATAGAAGGAAGTCATCATCCGAGATAAGTGGAATATGTATCTCGAAGAGGAAATAGCTGTCAGTTATGCGTGCCTTGACGTGTAACAGTTTGTATAGATCCTTGATTTCGTCTCTGACGTTGTCTACCGGTAAGGAGAGAGTTTTTGGTAGTCGTCCGGAAATCTCGTTCAGTTGTTGGATCAACACGACTGGAGTAAGTAGATGTACGTCCACGTGACCTTTGTAGACATTAGTCAGCGTGTTAAACAGCATTTTTTGAGTTGTCTTTAAGTTGTCATCTCGCGGCGGTACTCACACAATAAAGTCATGATATGCTTTGCTCCGCGATTTTAATTCGTAATCTATTCAAAATTTATCAGTAGTTAGTTAGTATTAAAATTTTAAAGCCTGGACTACGGGCTATCATTTAGTGAAATCCGTTTTTTAATACCTTACCGCGTTAAGAAGATATAGATGAATTTATTTATAAAATAATTAAAACGTCTTTTGGTACTGACCTACACCAACTCGCGCTAATCATCGCTCCACTGGACCGGCTCGCTGCGTTTATTTTGCTACGATCTACCTAAGCTACACTACGCAGTGCCGGATTAAGGACTCTCGCGCTTGTGATTACAATGCCGATCAAATGTGAGGGATGTGGTAAGGATATTTAGACCACCTTTTTCATGAAATGTGCTACCTGCAGCAAGTCGTTCGACAATGACTGTCTTGGTTTATCCGAAGATCAGTTTAAGAAGATAACTAAATATTAGTTAGAAAACTGGACCTGTCCAAGCTGCAAATGCGCAATGCCAAAGGTTGTCGACGTCAGCTCACCAATTTGCACCACGTTCTCTGGCGAAAATAATGTAAATAAGATACGTGGGAGCGGAGGAAAAAACTCTAATAGCCGGCAAACTGCATCCGAAGAAACAATGGAAGATCAAAAAGCCTACCTCCAACTTGTAGAGGAAATTCGTCTCATGCGGCAAGACATCAAAGGTGAACTGGCCTACCTTAAGGAAGAATTGGCCAACGTTTCTAAAACACTCATGCAGAAAACGGCTGATTATGACAAACTGCTTGAAAAGAAGGACTTGGAAATTGGTGTCTTTAAATCTTCACTAGCTGATCTCCGGTCCTCTATTGGATGGCAGGAACAATATAACCTCAGAAACGAACTGAAAGTAGTAAAGCCAAATGAAAATCTCAAGCATCTCATACTTATCTGTATCATCTGCATAATAAAAGCACGGTAGGTAGTCACATCGCGTTATGTGTGCATCGGTTGTATTTGTTATTTTTTTGTAATAATATTTCTTTCTTCCTATTTAACCTTTTATATACATTGTATGTAGGCACGTGTAGGTATATAAGTATACTTATATGTATAATTAAATTGTATTTATGATAATCATTAGTGAAACACAGTTGATTTGCATAAAATGTAGAATTGAATTATATTTATGATTAAAAATGTATAGATAAATAAGACTATTGTATAATTGAGTACATAAATGTGTAGGCAATGTTTATAATTTCATTCGAATATGTATACTTGAATCACTTAATTTATATTACTTAAAATCACATTGAATTTATTTATTTTTTAATTTATTTATTGCTTTTTATTCATTCAAGTTTTTATAATTAGTATAGCATTGCAGTTATACATTATTTATATTTTATTGTATTCTTTAAATAGACGTTGTTGGTGTGTGTGTGTACATTGTTGCCGTCATGTCGGAATAGGGTGCACATAAAACCAGCGCCATGACTTGTGGTAGTCTCAAGTCGTGGCTTTAGCTGAGTGCTACCCTTTTGCACGGCACGTCACAACGCAGAAGACTCACTCTTAATTTAATTAACTATTTATAAATATTTGTTCTTTTTTTGTGTAGATATTAAGTTATTTTTTTTTGTTATTTTTTTTTTGTTATTTGTGTTTTTTTTTGCCATTACACTTTCCTTTAATGTCTCTGTGTTGTGATGTCCTTTGTAATAAATAATTTTCTATTCTATTCTATTCTATTCTACTTGTCACTTCAACTAAGCTCGGGGTGCAGCTTCAAAAAGATGACATTGATGACGTACACAGAGTAGGTAAAAAACCCTTGGAAACCGACACAAATGCTGGTTCGAAACAAAGACCTATCGTTGTTAGACTTCTGCGTAAAACTAAGCGCGACGAATTGGTGTCGGCTTCAGCTATGAGGAAAAACCTTTCATCAGAAGATATTGTTCTCGGAACTTCAGCGAGGGTATTTCTCAATGAACGTCTCACTTCGCAAAAAAGGAAGTTATTTGGAGATGCAAGAAAGCGAGCGCTGCTGCATAACTTCAAACACTGCTGGGTGCGAAACGGCAATATCTTCGTTAGAAAGTTCTCAAACACAAAAGAAAAGAAATGCCTATTCGTATCTATTCGCTAAGACGAGGATATCAACAACCTCATTGGTCCTGATCGCTATCCTGATGACCAGAATGCTAATTAGTTTCTCGTTTATACTACACAAAGTTAGTGATTGCATGTGTAATGTAGGTAAGCATAAATCTGTCAGTCGTTCAATATACGGCAACTACGGCACCTGTGTGTTTCATTGTCTCGCCTAATACTCCTCAGTGGCCACGAGGAATCAAAAAGAATTTACGCGTGTGTTAGATAATAAATTAATGCTAGTGTGTGAATATATAGTGAATATTTAAAATAAAAATGACGATCGGTAAAATAGCTGAATTCGACATACACAAAGACGATTGGAAACTATACATCAAACGATTGAAACAATACTTCTTAGTGAACGAAATTAAAAGTGAATTACATGTACCGACATTAATTACCGTTATGGGAGCCGAAAACTATGAACTACTGGTAAATTTATGTACACCAGAGAACCCAACAACCAAAAAATTTGATAAAATTGTTGAAGGGATGGAGAAACATTTACAACCAAAGCCAAGCGAGTTGGCAGAACGGTAGGGGAGACTGGGTACACTTGATCCCTAGGGGACACATGGTAATTTATTATTTTGTTTCCCACAATTGCGATACATTTTTGCAAACTGGCAATACTGATTCGTTGGCAGCTAACTTCACTTTACGTCATAGAAATGTTTGGCAGGTGTCATTAGTATTGAAATGGTGGCCGGTGAAAATTTCTTGCTGTGATTTATTTAATTTTTGGTAAGTTTTCTCACGATTTTAGTAATAGAATGTTTATTTTACTGTAGATAAGTGCTAATATCCAAGTCTCTGAAGACATCTAGTCCAGAGTCAAACACGTTTTATAACCTAACTA
Source organism: Aproaerema taeniolella (assembly GCA_949987775.1). Classification (NCBI taxonomy): domain Eukaryota; kingdom Metazoa; phylum Arthropoda; class Insecta; order Lepidoptera; family Gelechiidae; genus Aproaerema; species Aproaerema taeniolella. The sequence continues at coordinate 26,113 of CATLJT010000327.1, forward strand.
TATGTGGGGAGACTTGATCCTTTTCATTGTGGGTGGTTTGATCCCGGATCAAGTCTCCCTTGGTTGTTGATTTTTGATTTGTATTTTATGGTGTTTGTTAATTTGTTATTTATTTTTCATTCATTTTTAGGAAGAAAACATGCCTCGAAAATATAAAACTAAAGAAGGATCAAAAAAAAGAAAGCCAATTGATAAGCAAAAATTAAAAAGTGCAGTAGCTGCAGTTTTGGCTGGAGGTACTTTAAAGGGAAACGCAAAGCAGTTCGGCGTTCCTTTGATGACCCTCAAAAGGTACGCAAGGCGTCAGAAAGAACAGATGCAAGAAATCGAATATGAGCAGAACTATAAGAAATCACAATTTTTTTCTGATAAAGAAGAAAAAGACTTGGCGGAGTACCTGGAAATTTCTAGCAAATTGTACCACGGGCTTACGCCAAAAACTGTCCGTACAATGGCATTCCAGTTTGCAGAACAAAATTCCAAAAAAATTCCAGAGAACTGGAAAGTCAAAAAAGAAGCCAGTTATGACTGGTTCCGGGGTTTCATGAATAGACACAAAGAGTTATCTCTTAGGAAGCCAGAGGCCACAAGCTTGTCCAGAGCGACAAGCTTTAATAAATATAATGTCGAAAAATTCTTCGAGAATTTTAAAAAAATATTAGAGAGATATCAATTCAGCCCACAACAAATTTTTAACGTCGATAAGACCGGAATTACCACGGTCCACAGACCGAAAAAAATTGTCGCTTGTCGTGGTATGAAACAAGTTTCAAAAGTCACATCTGGAGAAAGAGGAGAACTCGTTACAGTCTGTTCAGCAATCAATGCAATCGGCAATCATTTACCTCCTTTTATGATATTTCCGCGTAAAAACTGGTAAGACAGGATGCTGGCCAATGCTCCTCCAGGAAGTAGTGGTGCTCCAAACCCCAGTGGTTGGATGACTGCTGCAACTTTCTTGCGTTTTCTCAAGTTGTTTGAAAACCATGTCCGATCTTCTAAAGAAAACCCAACTCTAATAATACTTGACAACCATGAGAGCCACATCAGTGTGGACTCTATACAATATGCGAAAGACCATGGGATTCATTTATTAACTATCCCGCCACATACTTCGCAAAAACTGCAACCACTTGACCGCATACCATTTGCGGCGTTAAAGAGCTATTATGATACGGTATGCGACGATTGGATGGCGGCCCATCCTGGAACACCAATAACAATCTACGAAGTCAGTGGCTTATTAGGAAGAGCGTATCCCATGGCAATGACTCCGCAAAATATAATCAAAGGCTTTCAAACGACTGGAATATATCCTTTAAATTCCAATGTATTCACAGATGACGAATTCTTATCGTCATATGTTACAGACCGACAGGAGTCACTGACTGATGTAGACGATGTCCCTGACAATATACAAGAAGACCGACAGGAGTCACTGACTGATGTAGACGATGTCCCTGAGAATACACAAGAAGACCGACAGGAGTCACTGACTGATGTAGACGATGTCCCGGATAATACACAAGCAGACCAAAAGGAGTCACTGACTGATGTAGTCGATGTCCCGGACAATACACAAATAGACCGGCAGGAATTACTGACTGATGTAGTCGATGTCCCGGACACTACACAAATAGACCGACAGGAATCACTGACTGATGTATTCAGTTGTCGAACCCTTACTCATGTATCCTTTGTAGCTGTTAATAAACTGCTATTTTCTACTCATCTTACATCATATTATTGTTCTGTTTTACCTGTAACATCACTCGATCGTGAGGGACATACTGCTTTACCACCTTTGTTGAACTGGACAGAGCAGAAAATTTCTACTGCTCCTCATTCTTCAGTGCTTGTCACCTCTGATCGCCATTCTATAACAACACCATCTTTCATGGAAACGACAAGCATTTGCTCTACTTTGACTTCAACTTATGTGAACCCAAGTAAGATAAAACCGTTTCCCAAGGCAGGACCCAGAAAAACCATTCAAAAAAGGAGAAAGAAAGGTGCTACAAAAATATTGACCGACACACCTGAAAAGCAGGCCATAGAAAAAGAGAATCGCGAAAGAGAAGAAAAGAAAAAAGAAAAAAAAGAAAAGAAAAGAGAAAAAGAAGAAAAGAAAATGATGGAATTGATTAATAAAGTTAAGAGAGATTTTAGTAAAGAAAACAAGAATAAACCAAAAGATAATATTTAAAAAAAGGAAAAAAACAAAAAACAAAAAAAAGCTAAGATTCACAGAGAGGAGACGAGCTCTGAAGAAGACTCCCTGCCTCCTTCACCAACTTCTGCTGATTACGTCGTCGAAGACGATCTCTGTCTTCTTGATGTTGTCAGCGAGTCGGAAGAAAGGGAAGATGGCGATGTCGAGGACGTACATGAAGGGGATTGGGTAGTGGTTAACTTTTTACCGAAAAAAAATTTAGTACACCGCTACGTCGGTCAAATTATAACAGAGCATGTGGCAAGTTTGGAGGTAAAGTTCGCTAAAAAAATTAACGAGAAGAGATTTAAATGGCCCGAAAAAGATGACTGCAGCCTGATCGGAAAGTATCAGGTGGTAAAAAAACTTCCACCTCCAAAATTTAAATCAACTTCTAGAAGGGTTGGTTCCTTTGAATTCACCAAATCCTTAAGGAAATTTAAGATTGAAAAATAAGTTCCCTACTTTGTCATCCATATATAGGTATTATTACTCAGACTGGTAAGAGGCTGATTTTTAAGACTGATTAAACAATTAAGAAATATATTTTTATTCTGACACCAGCTGAGTCACATTTTTAAGTTTTGTTTTTTGTTTTTTTTATAGACTTGTTACTTTTGCTTTTTGTATCTTTATACCTAGTTTATTTTGATAGCAAGAAGAGATTATGTGAATTTTGTATTGTGGTAACTGTTGATTGAAAATACGTTTACCATGTCTCCCTTATATCTGGGAGATTTGATCCCCACGGAAACAACTCGCCCAGAAATAGGGGACATTACATCGTTACTAGTTCAAATAAAAAGAAGTGATTATCCAAATTTTGTATTGTTATTTGGTATAAAATACGTGGATCCTTTTGTTAAAAAATGGTATACCATGTCTCCCCTATACCTGGGAGACTTGATCCCCTCGGGTCAAGTCTCCCAATGGGGGGGAAACAACTCTCCCAGACATGGGGGACACATGGTAAAGTCTAAGATATTACGTTTACTTCATTTATGATAACAAATGTAAGATAATCTGGCTCTAATTTGTATTATTTGGAAACAAATAAATACTGAATGCATTGAGAATTTTTCGTTCAACTACGTGCAATATTCAACAAAATATAGACCAAAATAAAAAGGGGGATCAACCTCCCCAGTCTCCCCTACAAATTTAGAAAAAGATTGCAGAAAACAGGCGAAACAATAGGCGAATAACGAAAACTTGTGAATTTGGTACGTGGCTGGAAGAAAGTTTACGTGATCAACTGGTATGTGGCATACATAGTGAAATTATTCGACATAAATTATTTGCGGAGACAAGTTTGACATTTTCAAAGGCATATACACTAGCAGTGAGTTTAGAAACGGCCGAAAAAGATGACGCCATCGTGGTAGAAGGTCATGGAAGGACATCGAATGACTCATCAACGGTCGATTGTCAAGCAATTGCGAGCGCAGCGTGGCGTAAAAATGGCGGGAAAGCCGTACGAAACGGTGGCAAGACGAAGGTAACGACACGAGAAGACAAGGGGTCGGCGCGGGAGGCCGGGCCAAGGGCCTCGGGTCGGGGCCGCGCGCGCTCATCGGCCGCGGCGGCGCAGGCAGACCGCGGACAGAGGCAACCGTCGTGTCGTGCGTGCGGAGGCGCTCACGACACCACCGACTGCAGATTCACCCGCTATGTTTGCCGGGAGTTAATGAAGAGGATTCTCACGACTCCTAGAATAGATCTAGATAAGCTCCAAATATTGCTTTGTTTAAAATACTTTTCTTGTAATTCATTAATTTATCTAAAGTAAAGGAAACCATTAAAACCCATTAACCCTCGGCATACCAGGTTAAAATTTGTAACATGCCATACAAGGTGGGGTCTGACATACCCTAACAAAATGGTCGCTGTAATCAGATAGGAATAGGGGTACTGAATTATTATTGCATATTTTTGAAATTGAACATAACCTGAGTAGCACTATATATTAAAAAAATGAAATAGATTAAATGGTTTGTTGAAAAAGGGTAGCGAAAATGTCATCTTCTGACTACTAATTTAGACTTGAAATCACCCTAAGAATTGATAATTACCAATTTTTGTAATTAAACTGACTAAATTTAAAAAAATTGAACAACGATGATACATCTTTAAATTTTTATTTCAATCTCGAGGTAGGAGTTCTTTAGTTCGCCATAATTGCATTTTGTATATGCTCAAATAACAACAATTCTATACAAAAACGCATCTAGAGCCCTAAAAAACGCACGCACCACTAAACTAATGGTACTTGCCAGTGTAAGAACGTCGCAACTCCAGCTACTGAGAGCTTCAGATTACGCGCACGAAAATTTTTGAAAATATATCGATTTTTCACCGCCTGGGGTTTATTAGACCCCACCTGGTATGCGGAGGGTTAAGAGTCCTTAAGTAAAAGGCACCATATGTTAATCTAAGAATATATCTAGAGTGCATTCCAAATGCATCCCATTATTGTAACCCTAAAAATCAATAAGTTATCCATTTTTACGATTTGTTTATTCTAAGAAGCGTACGTATTTTGGTAGACCCTTTTAACTATATAAGCTCTTCACATTTCGGGCGGCGGCATTGTCAATCCGGATGCCATAGGCATAGGAACTCTAAATTTAAGATTATTTGTAACTAGCACTAAGTTTGCTAAATAAAATTATTTTTAAAAAATTAAAATTCGCATTCGCTGATTTTAACTGGCGCCCAAGTCGTGGGGTGTCATCGCGAATCTTCCGCGTCGCGAATAAAACTGCATAAGCAGCAAGCAGCAGCGAGGGATTCGTCAGGCTTTCCAGCCCAAGGTGACGCCAGAAGAACTCAAGAAAAACTGTTAAGGCCGGCGATGCAAGCAACGCTCATATTATTGTAAGTGTTTGCAACTTTTGTCTTTTCCCATATAGGAAAATAGACTCCTTTCCCTATTGAATCGTTCCTACTATATCCAGATAGTCAGGAATTTCTGTTATTTTTAAAATAAGGGGCAAACTGTAACCCCTAAAAGATATAAAATTAAGGACTAAGCCCAGCAGTGGGACATAAAAATTTTCCTAGGCTAGAAAATAGGCTACGTTTTAAATTTAATTAAAGATATTTTTTTCTCTTTTTTAGTCCGATAAACTAACTTAGTTAATTTTTTTTTAATAAAATGGCTGATAGATACGTAGATATTGGCCAGAGTCTTCACGCCATTCCCCTTTTTAACGGAGATTCGGATAGACTATATCCATTTTTAAATGCCGCTAGCCAATTTATTGCTACGCACGGGAACGACCCGCGTATTATCGAACATGTGCTATCGCGACTTAGAGACAAAGCAGCCGATGTAGTATGTATGATGGTACATGGTTATAATTGGGAGACAATTAAATCGACCTTAATTAATCGATGTGGTGAGGGCAAAACAATCGACCTGTATAAACATGAAATTTTAAATTTAAATTTAAACGGTGGTTCGTTTAACGAAATGATTCTTAAATTAGATAAAAAACTGTTTGCAATGGAATCGATGCTCGTTGACCAACACGGTCATGAACATGCGCGATTGAAATTTATAAGCAGGACGCGAAAACGGCACTGCTACGACAACTCCCACCGCATGTACAAAGCCACGGTATAAGCTTTAGCTACGAAGAGCTATGTAGCCACGTCCAACGATTATGCGCGCACAATTTACTACAGGAAAGTAGGCACGGTGTAGCGGCATTCTCATTGAATAAACCGCAGCCTTCTAATAATTATAGACCCCCACAACAACAACATAACTACCCACCGAACAACCATCAAATGAACCGCGGCAACAACCATAATAATATGAATCAAAATCGCGGATACCCCATGCAAAATAATCAACCGCGTAATGGTTATCCTGCAGCGCCACAACGACACACTTACCCACCGCGACCACAATCATTAATGCGACAGCAATGGCAAAATAACGCTAATAGACAATTTAACAACCCAAACAACAACAACGGTCCGCGTAACCACGTTTACCCGAACGAAGTTTCAATGAGATCGGCACCTAGACCCCCGCAAAACTCGACCCGCGGTCCGGTTATCAATCTAGGCGAGGCGTCGTGGCCCAGGAATTGTTTAATCAAGAAGGGATAGAATACGAACAAATAAACGACGAACAATTCGATGACGTACAATCTAACGACGGCCAATTTGAGTACGACCAATACGCAGACGAGCAACTACAAGAAAATTTTCCTGTGGAAGGCCCACACGAAAATCAAACATAATACAATTAAATAATGTGACATTTTCCGACCTACCCTACATAATCGAAAATAGCTTCGGCTTAAAAATATTAATAGACACAGGCTCTAGTAAATATTTTATGACCAATTACACGTTTAAAAAACTATTTAACGATTAAGAATATTATCCTGAAACTTTTACAGTTAGAACCGCCCACCAGACTACGACCCATAACGGCCTAGTCGTAACGCCCTTCTGGCAAAAGATATTCGGCCCAGAAAAAGAGAAAATGAAGGTTTATATTTTCGATTTCAGTAAAAAATACGATGTTCTCATCGGCATGGATTTACTAAAATCAATGAAAGCCGAAATCTGAATCCATGAAAATAAGTTAAAGACCCCCTGTAAAATAATCGATTTAAATTATACAGATAGAGTAGACGACTTAGATCAATTACTAGAACAATACTCAGAGGTTTTCTCCGACGATGTCTCGAAAAGTTCTGCCCCTAACATAACGCACGAAATTAAACTCCTTAGGAACGACCCCATCTATCAAAGGTCAAACCGCTTACCCCAAATTCAAAGAGAAGAAGTCAAACGGCAAGTTAAAGAAATGCTTAGCAATGGAGTGATTAGGCATAGTGACTCCCCATGGTCTAGCCCAGTTCATGTCGTGCCTAAAAAGTTAGACAAAGACGGCGTTCAAAAGTATAGGATGGTAATAGACTACCGCAAACTGAACGAACAAACAAGGAGCGATAAATTTCCACTCCCTGTAATTGATGACATTTTTTCACAACTAAATGGAAATAAATACTTTTCTACCATCGACCTTACTAGTGGGTACCATCAGGTAAGAATGCACGAAAACAGTCAATCAATCAATCAATCAAATCATTTATTTGTGGACCATATGTACATAAGATCTTAAATATAGAAATGACATTTTAGTTCCAATATGACCAGCCATTCGGCATACAAATATTCATTTATAATTGTAATATTAATAAAAATTATTTATAAAATGTGATAAAAGTATTCATACGTCTTCTAAAAATAAATTAATACTATAATAACATTTTCTTGTCAAGAATTCATAAAGTTTGTTTTTGAACATAGTGACAGTCTCCACTTGAAGTATCTGCGTCGGAAGGTGATTATATATCTTAGCACACATTTTTAAAATACTTTTACTAAACATAGCTGATTTACAGCTTCGTGGTATACAAATTTTGCTTTGATGGCGTTTACTGCGATACTTTCCGAATAAATCAATATTACATTTCACAAAAACAGAGACTTCAAAGATGTATAGGCACGGCAATGTCAGCAGCTTCAATCTTTTAAAGTAGGGTTCACAAGATTCCATTGGCTTCAAACCACAAACAGAGCGCAGACATCTTTTCTGTGCAATAAATGCATCCTGTCTATCTGTGGAGTTTCCCCAAAATATTAGTCCATACCTTAATACTGATTCGACGTGTGCTCTATATGAAATTAGAACTGTGGACTGGTCTGCCACTTTAGACAGCTGATATAATGCATAGGAGAACTTACTCAAGCGATCACAAACGCTCTTGATGTGCATTTTCCAGTTTAACTGTGAATCCAGATTAATCCCCAAGAATCTATTTGTATCAAGTCTTTCTATTACTTCGCCACCGTATCTAATGTTCAATTTTGATGCTGGTTGGACTCTATTATAGAAACGCATATATTTTGTTTTCTTCAAATTAAGATGAAGATTATTAGCTTTTAGCCACTCAATTATTTTCTCTAAAGTGTAATTGATGTCATTTTCTAGCGCTTTCTCATCTCCATTTGAAAAAATAACTGTACTATCGTCCGCATAAAGTACCATGTTTCGTTCGATCGCCGCAGGAAAGTCATTAATATAAATCACAAACAGAAGGGGACCGAGTATGCTGCCCTGCGGCACCCCAGTAGAGACTTGCCTGAATTCGGAGCGATATTTTATTTCAGTTTTAGTTCGTGAGCAAAGACCATGAATTTCAGTAGCCTGAATTCTATTGGATAGATATGACTTCAGCAACCCAAAGGCATTGCCACGCACTCCATAAGCATATATTTTTTTAAGCAGCGTAGAGTGCTCAACGTGGTCAAACGCTTTGCTCAAATCCATAAAAAGAGCACAAACTGGCAACCTGTCATCTACATCCGTTAATATTCTTTTAATAAAATTATATATGGCTAAGTTAGTCGATTTTCCTTTCCGAAAACCAACCTGTTCCTCTGCTAACAGGTTAAAACGTTCAAAAAAAGGATAGAGATTGTTATATATTATTTTCTCATATATTTTAGAAAAAATTGTAATAAGGGCCAGAGGTCTGTAGTTACTCATGGTGTCTGTGTTCTGTTTCTTAAAGATTGGTTTTATAATAGTTACCTTCAGTTTTTCGGGGAAGACACCAATCTCCATAGATAGGTTGATGGTATAACTAAGAACATCTGCAATATCACAAGCTACTATTTTTAGAATATGAGTTGAAATATCGTCATAGCCGGTACTCTTAGAGTTTTTTAAAGACATTATGGCAGCAATAATCTCCTGAGCAGTAACAGGTTTCAGAAATACAGAATTTAAATTCGATGTTAAGGAATTACTATAGAGAGATTTATTACCTGTTGTTTTTGCTTGATCTATATAGAAATCATTGAAAGCACTTGCTATATCTTCTGGATTAGTTATTAATTTATCATTTGATTTTATTCTTGTTATAAATTCCTTGGGGCGTTCATATTTAGATTCATTAATAATCCTCCAAGTTGCCATGCCTTTATTGGGTGCATTTTTTATTGTGAATTCATTTTTTATTTTCCTAGTTAACATAAGAATTTTCTTCAGCCTCTGATGAACAACTTTAAATTTATTATGATTACGTTTGCTAGGTTTTTTCCTATAGGCCCAAAGCAGTTCTCTTTTCTTTCGGGAGATTAATTTAATGCCTTTCGTTATCCAGTTAGCTTTTTTATTGGTATTGATTTTGATCCTTATGACAGGGAAGCACAGGTCATAGAAAAGTTTAAATAATTCCAGAAATTTTGTAAATGCCAAATCAGGGTCCCTTTCAGCGTAAACCTCCGTAAACCCAAGTGAGTTAATACATTTGCTAAATTTTATTATGTTTTCCCTACTGTACTCCCTTCTCATAATGAACCAATAAGTTGTTGAGTAACTTTTTTTCACTGGAATCGTCAGTAACTGTGCTGTGTGGTCTGACAATTCGCAGTCCAAAACCAAAGCTTTACAACCTCTAATATTGTGAAAGAAATTATCAAGGCATGTACCACTACGTAAGCGCGTTGGTTCCTTTATCGAAATCTTTAAGTTGAAACTGTACAGCATTTGTTCAAACTTATTGGTGACTTTGTCCTTTGCCAGGGTATCTATATTGAAGTCCCCACACAATATCACCTTCCGTTTTGAACTGCCAATATTGTAAAGGACTTTTTGCAAATTCCCTAAAAACATATGTAGGTGCGGCAAAGTTGTTTTTGGTGATCTATAAACACAGACAACTATTATTTTATGATCAACAAGTTCTGCTCCACAGAGCTCAAAAAGCCCAGGTATAGAAAATTTGTTTATTTCGGTTATCGGCTTGGATCTGTGAAAACTGCGCACCAATATGCAGCAACCGCCATGCCTATTCATCCTTTCGTTACTTGCAACTAGCCTAAAGCTTGGAATGTGTAACAATTCTGTGTCGCTCTTAATCATATTATGCTCTGTTATACACAAAACATCAATGAAATGGGTTTCTCCTATATTTTCTAATTCAATAATTAAAAGATTAGTTTTATTTATTAGACCGTCAATATTCTGGTGTATGATATTAATTTCTTTATATGTGATATGAGAGTCCATTCTTAGTTTAGGAACGAAAACAAGTAATGTTACGTGGACTTTCGATATTGTTTTCTACTTGGTTATATGAAGCTATCTCAGAAATAAGTTGTTTAAGGTCTGCGATTACAATGTGGAAGCCGCGTCCATTGACATGGCCAGAATTTTTATAAAACATCGTATACGAGTATTGCAAATTCTTATTTGAATCTAGCAAGTAGGCATATTTGTAAATCAAATTGTCTTTATCCAGTACACTATTGAAGTTTTCTATACGCCTATTATATAGGTTATTATAGGGTCCATACTTAAAATTTGGCACGCATATAATAACATTAGTATGTTGAACACACATAATGCGGTTCCTTAGTTCCTGAACTATGTGATGATAATTCTGTGTTTGTGCAAAGTCTGCGTCCCCGATCATAGATCACAGTATAGAGTGCACTGCCTTTACTACCCCCGATAGTCACTACGAGTTCTTGCGCATGCCCTTTGGTTTAAAGAACGCACCAAGTACTTTCCAACGGTTGATGAATAATGTGCTACGCGAGCATATAGGTAAAATATGCCTAGTATATCTCGACGACATTGTAATCTATTCTAAAACAAAAGAAGAACATCTAGAACACCTTAGAACAATTTTCGAGACACTCAAAAACGCGAACTTGAAGGTTTCATTGTGTAAAAGCGAATTCTTTCAGAAAGAAGTAGAGTTTTTAGGGCACGTATTGAACCAAGACGGCCTCAAGCCAAACCCAAAGAAATTAGATGCAATAAAACGATTTCCTATACCAAAATTCGTAAAAGACATCAAATCCTTCTTAGGAATGGTAGGTTACTCTCGTAAATTTATCCGTGACCTCAGTAAGATAACGCGCCCCCTTACCGACTGTACAAAAAAGAATGCTGTAGTGAAACACATTCCTGAGTTTATCACGGCGTTCGAAAAATGTAAGGAGCTATTAATGAATGCCCCTATTCTTACTTTCCCCGATTTTGAAAAAACATTACTAGCAATATTATGGGCATTACAACAATGTAATACTACAGAAAAAGAATTACTAGCAATATTATGGGCATTACAACAATTCCGCCCTTATATTTATGGTCGTAGATTTATAATAGAAACGGACCATCAACCCCTTACCTGGCTATGTAAATTAAAAGAACCGAACGCAAAACTTACTCGTTGGCGTTTAAAGTTAATGGAATACGACTTTGAGATTAAACATAGGAAGGGTTGTATCAATCACGTTGCAGACGCACTATCGCGCATCGAATTAAACATAAATGAGAGCAAGATAGCAGAGGCAGGTAGCGACTCAGACGACGCGACGATACACAGTAACTGCGACGATAACGAAAGCGGGATACCTATAAAAAACGAACATCCAAGCCCAAAAATGAACAGAATCTTTATTAAGTTCGGGATAATGTCAGATTATAAAAAGATAAACAACGATCACCACCTCGTACTAAGTGATAGCGACGTAGGCAAGGAATTCTTTGAATTCGTTCTCGCTTACTTAGATAAAAACAAGTATGCGATTATATGCCCCGATGAAGACGTCTTTCTAACTATTTCCGAAGTATATCGCACTAAAATAGATAAATAAAGTTTAAAGTTCATTAGGTACACAAAACTACTAGAGGAACCCTCCTCTATAGAGCAACAAATGGAAATAATAAAACAAGTCCATATCGAAAACAATCGACACAAAGGTACTACTGTCATGATAGACGAAATTAAACGCAAATACTATCGGGAGCCAATGAAGAAAATGGTTCGTAAATACGTGGAAAACTGCGAAATTTGTAACCGCGCGAAATATAATAGGCACCCTACTGTGGCCCCCATCGAAAAGACGCAAACTCCTGACGGGCCCATGAAAGAGTGGATGATAGATATATTTTTCTTTAAAAATCGTAAATACCTTACGATCGTAGATAAGTTTTCTAAATACGCACTTTGTAAAGGGCTAGAAACGCTTAACTCCGTAGACATTTGTAACATGCTTATTGGTGTCTTTAGTACTATCGGCGCGCCCGAGTTAATCATATCAGACGGCGAGAAGGGTGTGACCTCAGCTGTTACACAGGAACTTCTAAAACAGTATAAAGTAAAATGCCACATAACGGCCCCGAAACATTCCACTTCCAAGGCGGATATCGAAAGGTTTCATTCGACACTAATCGAAATACTTAGAGTCCAATTAGAAAGTAACCCAGACACTCCAATACAAACGGTAACGGATTTAGCAGTATTAGCGTATAATAACACCATCCATAGCACAACGAAGTTTACGACGTTCGAAGTACATTTTGGCACTAAAATACCATTCGAATTCCAGCCTTCTGAAACCACTTTAGTCTCTGACTATATAACTAAACACCGAGAACTAATGACCAAGGTATATGAGTCAGTGCGTGAAAATATAGAACAGTTAAAAAATAGGATACAAGGACGTAGTTCTAAGAGTAGGTTAGCACGTACGCCTAAGGTAGGACAAATGATTTATATTAAGAATACTACAGTTAGAGGTAAGAATAAAAATAAGTTTATAGGCCCGTTTAAGATTGTAGAGTTAGGCCCGCATAACACGGTATTTTACGTCAATAAGAATAAAAAACAAAAAATCCACAGAAACTAAATAAAAATTGCAGATGCGGATTCGGAATCGCAACCGGAACCGTCCACTTCGAACAACTAAAAACAAACCAACATTTCGCGGTGACCAACTTAGGAAACGCGAAGGTAAGGTCCGGAGAATGGAAGATCATACACGCCTTTAATACGAATACTCTAGCGGAACAACAAGAACTAGCAAAAAACAACTATAAACTTCTACACGAAAAATCGGATACCACGAAACAAATCGCTCAAACATCGATCGAAAAAATTGAATATTTACTCCAGCAAAATGATGAAATATTGGAACACGTCAACGTAAACGGCCGCATAAAAAGAGGTTTAATAAATGGCTTAGGATCCATAATAAAATCTATAACTGGAAACGCAGACGACAACGACGTAGAACGTTTAACCAAGGAAATTGAACAAAACCGTCACATTATAAAGGAACAAATTTCTACGACCTCCTCAGTCTTAGATGATTTCCAAAACCAATTAAGAAACCTTACAATCACACAAAAGAAACTGTATGAGAATCTTGAAACAATTGTTAGTAAAACGAATACATTTTTGTTGTTCGCACATTTGGTTTACCATGTCGAAATATTAAATAGTTTATTAGAAAGATTATCAACCGCCATAACATTTGCCCAACATGGCATGTACCACTATTCAATTATAAAGGACAATGTACTTTTAGAATCATTAAAATATGTACCTAAGGGACAACTGATTACGGATAATCCTTTAATGTTAACTACATATATAGAGGTCCAACTACGTAGACTGAATAATGAATATTATTTCATAATGTCACTACCTTTAGTAGAGGAACAGAAATACGAATATTTGGATATAACCCCCATCATCCAATCCTTAGATGATTCCTTATGTACCTACCCAATATCCCAACATAGACAATTGTTGCGACACGATAAAGTATATGAAGCGGTAAGCTGCATCAAAAGCGACGAGTACGTCTGTACGAGACAAGCCATCAAGCTGTCACCGTGCGAAGAAGGCATCATCAAGTTTGAAGAAAAGAACTGCAACCTGACGACCATCCACTGCCCTGCTAATTCATGGACACAAATTAGCAACAACCTGTATTTAGTCTACACTTCAACTACAGAGAAGATAGAAATTTTATGTAAAGATGGAGCACGACAAACTACAATCAAGGGAACCTTTCTAATAAGAAACGACAACTGCCGCATCACATTCCGAGAACACACTATCGCCCTCGCACTCACCTACTCACCCTCGCATCACTACTCACCCTCGCATCATCGCATCGTAGTACCCTCGCACTGCATCTCATCCACAACATTGCAAGCACCGTCCTCTGGAGAAGAAACGAGCCGGATACCCTCCACAGGACACCGTCACAAGTACCCTCTGAGGAAATCAAGTGTTTTTCTCAAGATACCGACGCAACTTTTGAGAATCTCTGGTGGTATACACTACCCGCATAGATTCTTAAAATCTGCATCTTATCCACCTACCCTCGGCTGAAGTACCCACCTTGGTGATTATTTTGGATGGGGTAGTTGGAAATAATTTCGGAACACAACTCGCCTTCCTACCTGCCGGACCGGGTGACCGCTCGCGGGCGCCTCAGCTGGGCCTCCCCTTGGGACTCACTCGGCTGGGTTGCACGCGTCGAGGGCACTCTGGTTAGGCGGTAAAGGGCGGTGGTGCTCTTCGCGCCCGCGCGCCGCGAGCGGGGGACCGATCCCGCGCCCACCCGCGAGTGCGGCAAACGCGTATGGGACATCGGCCCCAGCCCTCCCGTGTGAGAGGCGAACGCGCCCGAGAGCCGCGGACGGGATACCGATCCCGCGCCCACCCGTGTGTGCGGCAAACGCGTAGGGGGTATCGGCCCCAGCCATCCCGTGTGAGAGGCGAACGCGCCCGTACGCCCGAACGCCGCAAACGGAATACCAACCCCGCACCCCCACGCGGTTGCGACAACAGCACCTCAGCAACGACCAAAAATTGAACACAGCACCTTAGCAGCGCCCGCAACTGCAGCAAGAAACTGTAAGTACTTTCGCATACCCGCTTAAGTACCCTTGCACATGATACTGATGCCCTTCCTGCCGGAAAAACCATAATTAAATATGGACGGCAGGAGAAGAGCGAGACCCCCGCCCCGTACCGTGGTCCTAAGGGACACGCGACGCAATATACCAGTTGCATCCATGTCCATGGAACCCCCCCCCCCCCCCCCCCGTGCACCGGCCCCCCGAACACCGGCCTCCCGTGCACCCACCGCGCCACCTAGCCGCATCCCGGTTACAAGGCCAACCATCCTGGTCACCACAACAGTCACCGCATCTACCGCCCCCACGGTCACAGCCGCAAGAGCGGTCATCCGTCCACGCCCGGATGACTCCCATGAGAGCCCGGAGGCTAAGCAGGCGAGAACCGACCGTTCCGTTGAGGAAGTAAGTCCCGCTCCGCTGCAACAGCGAGAACCCCCGCGCCCAAGAATACGAGTGTTAGGACAACCTACATCCCCCTCACCACCACCACCAACATCGGCAGCCCCCCAAGAGGCATACTTCACGCCGCTATCTCGGCCATCCTTCATAGGGACATACGGGGACACGACGGCCTACGCCGACCTGCCCAGGGTCTCATCGGCGGCTTCTTCAACGGCACTAAACACACCGAACGCGTCAGAGAGAGAGGAGGAGGACTTAAACGAAGGACTCCTCTTCGAGCAGCTAAGGGCCCTGTACAATGGAAACTCGGACCCTCCCCAGAAGGTAAACCAGTCGAGTCTACCGGACCCCCCTGCGCCAAACATAAATGAGGGCGTGTTCTGGTCCCCGGAACAGGTGTCCCCACAACCTCCTTGCACCAGGGGGGGACCGGCACCAGCCCTGAGCGTAACGGCTCACCAACTGCGACAACGCCCGCCACCACAAATCCCATCGCCGCCTATCCAATTATCGACGCCCGAGGTAAACCAGCTGCTACAACGCCCACCGCCGCCAATCCAATCGCCGCCTATCGCGATCTCGATGACTGAGCCGCCTATTCAATTATCGACGCCCGAGGTAAGCCAGCTGTTACAACGCCCACCGCCGCCAATCCAATCGCCGCCTATCCCGATCTCGATGACTGAGATACGAAACATTATTCAGGGGACTCTCCAGGCAGCCGAGTCAGGAAACCCCCCTCCAGACCCCAATGTGGCATTATCATACGCCACCCAGGCAGCAAAATCGCCCTCCCCCCGAGCCTTCGCTCAACAGGGTAGGACCACCCCGCCCCCACACGCTCAACCAGCCCCCAGCACCAGCAAGGCCTACCCGCCGATTCTAGTGGAACACCTACCAAATTGGCATGAACACCTGGCGGTGCTTAAACGCAGGATGGCGCACGCGCCGAACGCCAGGGTCTTCGGCAAGGGACTCCGTTTCATGCCAAGATCCCCGGAAGAGTTCAGAGCGGTCCAGGCACACTTGGTCGCTGCCCGGGAGAAGGACCGCCAAATCAACTTCACCGTCTACGCGAGGGCTGACGATAAGCCCACGAAGATCGCCATACGTGGACTGCCAGGTGACACGCCAGCTGACCTTGTGGTTGCGGCCATTAGGGAAGCAGGTTTCCCGGCACGCTACGCAAGACCGATTCCCCCCCGGAGGAGCCGTCCGGGACACATGTGGTTCCTGGAACTGGACCACATGGAGCCAACTGAGGTAGGAAGACTCCTCACCACCACTGAACTTCTCTGCCTCCCTGGAATAACCATGGAGGCATGGAGAGGCGGAAACGGGCCACCACAATGCCATAGGTGCCAAAAGTTTGGACACTCCTCGGCTGGCTGCTACCGAGCACCGAGGTGTGTACGCTGCGGTGAGGAACACACAGCAGCCGAATGCCACCGCAGCAGAGAGGAACCCGCCACCTGCGCCAACTGCGGTGGAAGCCACCCAGCAAACTCGAGGCAGTGCCCGGTGCTGCGACAGGAGGCACGTCGGAGGAATATTCCTCTGTCACCTCCAGCCCCCCAGGCCCCACAACAGCGACAGCAGCAACCCCCTCGACCACCGGAACAAAACACTCGGTATGCTGCAACCGAACCATCCCACCCACCGAGACCTGCCCCCAGGCCCATC
Source organism: Aproaerema taeniolella (assembly GCA_949987775.1). Lineage (NCBI taxonomy): Eukaryota > Metazoa > Arthropoda > Insecta > Lepidoptera > Gelechiidae > Aproaerema > Aproaerema taeniolella. The sequence continues at coordinate 43,179 of CATLJT010000327.1, forward strand.
GAGGCACCTCACTCCAGGCCTACAGAGGTACCGCAGGCCCAACCTATACAGATGCCTACCACCCTGCAGCCGCCGGCAAACGAACCCAAAATGGCACCTAAGACCCAGAAGAGAAGGAGGAAAAACAGGACGACTCAACAGAGCGCTCCCGCTGATCCACTACCGCCACCACCTGGGATGCCGCAGCCACCGCCTCGGAAGAAGGTACCCCACCCTGTCCTGCCGCCGACACAGACAGAAGAAAGCCTGCCTCCCCCAGCACCCGCCCGGCCGGTTTTTCACCAAGGCCAGGCATCAGCGCAGGAACCGCAGCAAGAGGAACACCGCAGCCGCCCCCGCCCTCCACGCACACAGGCCCCCCAAATACCTCCGCCACAGCCTTGGCAGTACGAGGCATCAATGGAGGTCCTACTGCTCCTGTGCGACACCCTGAGCCGAGTGGTCCGGGCCATAGCAACAGGGGGAGACCCGGTCCACATAGCTCTCCAGGTACTCAGCTCTCTGCCGGCAATACTAGCCAGGTGGAGACACTGAGGATAATTTACTGGAACCCAGGAGGAGTACGAGGAAAGGCGTTCCAACTGACCACACTAGCCCAGATTCAGGGAGCCCACATCATACAATACAATACAATATACTTTATTGCACTCCAACACAGATAAGGTACAGTTACATTTTATACAAAAGTTATGTCAGGGTACAAAAGGCGGCCCCATTGCTAAGAAGCAATATCTTATCGGCAACCTTTGGGTGTGGAGAAGAAGTAACAAACTGTTTAGATGTGGGTGCAAATATAATACATGCTACTTACATAGAATAAATTACACATATAGAACAATAAAACATATCTACCTAACCTAACCTAACCTAACATACATACAAAACATATAATACATATATGATATATACCTATAACAATATAAATATATACCAAATTATACAATGAACATCATTGAACATAACATTACAGAGAGAAAAAAAAAGGACATTCTATGGAAAATTGAAAGAAGACAAAAACACACAGCCATAAATAAACTAATAATTGCATATTGATTCAAAGTGCCTCCTCAGCATTGTTTTGAAAGTGAGCAAGGTTTGCGCGGATCGTATACTACTGGGCAAGGAATTCCAAAGGCGTGCGCCGTGCACTGTGAAGGATTTAGTGTAGTAATTGGTCTCATGAACAGGCAGGTCGATGAGGTATCTTGTGTTACTGCGCGGTTCCCGCCCGCGGCCATCCGAGCAAAACGCAAAGCGTTCCCTGAGATAAGCCGGAGCATGTGGATCACGCAGTGTTTTAAAAAGTAAGCACAGAATATGAGTGTCACGGCGCAGCCGAATGGGTAACCATTTGAGTTTCCTCCTAAATTCGGATATATGTTCGAACTTTCTGACTCCATAAATGAACCGTATTGCCATGTTTTGCAGTCGTTCCATTTTACTGAGACGTTCCTCTGTCAAGTCGAGATACGCAACATCTGCATAGTCGAGCAACGGGAGAAGGAGAGCCTGAGCGAGCGCAATTTTAGTAGGAATTGGAAGGAAGTTTCCTAACCTTCGCAATGACATAAATGATGAAAACACTTTGCGACTCACTTCGCACACCTGCTTCGACCAAGACAGCGTCGTATCGAAAAAAACGCCTAAGTTCTTGACAGTGTCACAGTAACTAATGCTAACATCTTTGTACTTAACAGGTGGAAGAGATGTCACGTCGAGTTTGCTTATCTGCTGACTACCGCCAATCACAATGGTCTGGGACTTGGTAGGATTGACACTCAGTCCATGAGAATCTGACCACTGCGCAATGCGCGACAAGTCGGCATTCATGCGGTTAATGGCAGTAACGATATTGTGCACTGGCTCAAGAGTGTATAATTGGAGGTCGTCAGCGTATAAGTGGAAAGAGGAAGAGATTGAAGAAGTGATGCCATTAATAAAAATGGAAAAGAGCAGCGGCAATAATACACCACCTTGTGGGACACCTGATGAAGTACAGGCCCAATCAGATTGTTGATCATCCACACGTACACGCTGACGACGACCCACTAAGTATGTACGGAACCACTGCAAAACAGAAGGCGATGCCCCAAGAGAACTCATCATAGCGAGTAGGATATCAAAATCAACCATGTTGAATGCGTTGCTGAAGTCCAACAAAGTTAGCAAGGTGACTTTTTGTTGTTCCATACCGAGACGGATGTCATCCGTCACTTTGACCAGAGCCGTAACTGTGCTGTGTCCCGGGCGGAAACCAGATTGCATCGCATTCAACAGGTTGTTTTGATTAAGAAACGTCGATAATTGGTGATGAACAAGCCGTTCTAGAACTTTGGATAGAAAAGGAAGTATTGAAATTGGGCGATAATGGGAGAAAGAAGTTGGGTTACTATTCTTGGCCAGTGGAATCACAACGGCGTCCTTCCACGCCTTGGGAAAGACTTGTGTTATTAGGGAATAATTTAGGATATGCGTGATGACAGGAAGTACAACATCGAGGACAGGGATGATCATAGCACGGCTGATCTCATCACTGCCCACGGCGCTTGAAGTAATAGAAAGGATATGCTTCCTGACATCAGCATCAGAGACAGGGGTAAAGGAGAAGAAGGAAGATGGAGAGGAGTTGCTATAAATTTCTCCCAGGGCATCAGCCTTCTGACTAGAACAGCTAAAGGCAACGTTCGACATAGTAAAGTGGGAGTTCAAAGAATTTAAGTCTACATTTGACGGTGCATCCTGACGAACTTTGCCAATGCCGAGAGAACGAAAAAATTTCCAGACTTTGGACGGGTTCCCATTTTCGATGGACGCATGAAAGTTGCGGCGTTGAGCGTCACGACATGCAGTGTGACACCGGTTGCGAATGCGTTTATAAGCTTCACGTGCTTCATCAGTGTAAGACTTTCGCAATTTGGCTTTAGCAGCCGCCTTTTTTGTGACCAACTCACGGATTTCCGGAGTGAGCCACGGCGAGGGCAGATGCTTCATACGCACCGCGCGAATTGGAGCATGCTGATCAAACAGTTGAGTCAAAAGATAACCAAAAATTGCAATCTTGTCATTCACATCAACGGCAGAGTACACCGAGTTCCAGTCTAGTTTCACCGCATCAGATATAAGTTGATCCGTATTCATCTCCTTGAAGTTACGCTGCATCAAGATTTTTGGTTTGGGTTTTGGTGGGCGGATTCTATAGGATAGGTATATAAGGTCATGGCGGGAGAAGCAGTCTGCAGGAAATTGTCCATGGGAATCAACATGATCAATGGAGGAAACAATGGCTAGGTCTAGCAGAGAAGGAGCACAATTAGGAGACTGATGAGTGGGACCAGAAGGAAGGATATGAAGATTAGAAGACTCGATTACAGATACCAGTTTCTTAGCACGATGATCGGGTTTTAGCAGACAGGTATTGAAATCTCCAAGGATTAAAGTATGAGAGTAGGAAGGTACGAGGTGTTCAAGGAGGGATTCAAATGTGGAAAAGTAATTGACGGTGAGATTAGGAGAATAAAAGACGCCAAGAAGAACTTTAGTGTGAGAAAGGAAAATTTCAACAAATAAATGCTCGGCGGAATTGGAGGTGTCAGAGGCAGATCTATCAACAATAGAAAAAGGAATATGGGATCGGAGATAGATCGCAACACCACCTCCACCCTTACCTGTACGGTCATTACGGATGAGCTGAAAACCTGGCAGTGGGTAATACGAAGAGGCTAGGCATGGCTTAAGCCAACTTTCTGAAATTAAAATCGCATGTACTGCTTTCAGGTTTTTGTCATCGAAGGCTGCTAGGAAATCAGCGTAATGCGCGGGAAGACTCTGTGCATTGATGTGAACGACATTAAAGTTTTTGAATTTCCCATCAAAACATTCATTTATGGAGTCAGAAAGAGGCGGAGGAAAGCTACGAAAGCTATCGTCACTGTTGCAAACGTCGCTGGAGGAAAATGAAAAGAAAGTGTCTGAAATAGTATTATTGTCTTCATCAGAGTCACTGGTTACCGAGTTCTCAATACTTGAAGCTATTAATTTATCCATTGTATATAAGTAATAATAAATTGTTAATATAATTTATATAATTTAAATAAATAAATAAGTAAAATTGCCTAATACTAAAATTAAATTAATCCAACACCTGCTGGTAGCCGATTTCCATATAAATATTACATGATTAACATTACTATGGTGCCAATTCTGCCGTACACATGGAGTCACCACAAAAATAACACTGAGAGAGTCGATATGCATAAAATAAACAAAGACCTCTGCATACATACAGCATTGCTGACGCCAAGGACAATCACATTATTTAAGTTGGAACTATCCTGAAAATAAAGGTACAAATATGCGGTAATTAACTCATTTTTCCTATAGATGTATAATAAGTTACTCTATGTTTCCTATGTCTACGATCAGGATTCAGGATACAACAAGTTACGCTCGATTCGCTTTGTTGAACGAAAACACAGACTACTTAGAAAACGAAAACATGGTAATAAATGCGTAATGCGGAACGTATATAAAGTTCCGTTTCATATTGGTCAAAATGTACTAAAAACATAAAGCTAGACAGAGACAGACAAATGGAAAGTGTGCGAGCGAAATTACAACTTGTAACATTTAAAGTGGCAATAAAACGCACACACATTGACATTGACACTGACAACCAGAGAAAATGTAAACAAAATTGAAGTTAATTAATTGTGGGTAAAAAGTGAATTTAAGCCTAGAAATATAAAAAGATGACAAAATACGTTACAACGGACAATTTGATTAACCGGTAGGTACAAAAAATACTAATTTAAAATACCGTAATCTCAAGTTGTATTCTTATATGAACATAGTGCATTGCGCATACCTAAATATAATCTTCGTTTACTTTTTTGCAGGAACTCGCTTGATACGCCGTGGTTCTACCGGGGTCCTGTCCGCAGCGGTCTTGACTTTGGGCTTCACTGCCGGACCTCCATTCTCCACCAATGTTGTAGAGATTGAAGGGATCTGCGAGTGCGCCGTGATCTCATGACGTTTGCCATCCGCATCCAGAACAAAAATTCTGCCATCTCGTGTCCAGCTACTGGGTACTCCTACCCTTTTACGAGCCGCCTTGAAGAGATCCTGACGTGCCTTTGTGAGAAATTCCGAGATAGTGATGTTCTTCCCTTTGAGTGCAGACTTGGCTGACCAAAACTTGTTTCGGAGATCAATGTCGTGGAACTTCACTAATATTAGCCTGGGACGGTCTGCACTGGATCGGCCTATACGATGACACCGGCTGATATCATCAAAAACAATCTCCGGGGTGATACCCATTTTGCTGGTTACCTCCAAAACTGACTCCGCAACTATCTCATCATTTTCCTCAGGGATTCTGTGGATGAGCAGCATCTTTCGACGGCTACGCATGTCTAGCCTATCGCATTCCCTGGCTAGACATTCTAATTGAGTCTGCAACGCTTTAAGTGATGTCATCATAAACGCTTTGAAAGTAGCAAAGTCAACGGGCAGAGAATTGGAGTTTCCTTTGTCACTTACTTGAGGGTGACTGGCTTCGAACTGCGCCATCCTGCTGTGGAATTGATTCGCCAAATCGTGCATGGATTGTTTGAGCTCCTCCATAGTTAGTGATTATTGGTGGTGTTTCAGTGATTGTGGTCGAAATTGAATTGGAGACAATGGAAACTTACTACCAACAGGTACACTTGTCACTCATACATTAAATTGTTAATTGAGAGTAGATTACTAGAATTATTATGTTTATTTTAATTAATTATACAAGAGCACAAATTTTACGTGTGTATTCTTTCACAACCCACGAAAAAAAAAAAAAAAAAAAACATCCTACTGGGGGAAACCAAATTGGCCCCGAGCACCCCTTTCCACATTCCCAACTACCAGTGCTACCGCAGGGACGAACTTGCACCAAGTGGAGTGGCATACAGAGGGACGGCGGCGCTTGTGAGGAAAGACATTGTCCACGACCGCCTCGCCGACAAGCCATTTCACTCCATACGTTCGACCGGTGTCACCATCAAGGCCGGCACCCTGGAAATTGACATCCTCGGCGCATACTGCCCGCCCAGCAAGGGCAGACAACAACTGGAGCCCGAGGACCTACATCCGCTACTGCTAACAGGCAACCCAGCACTCCTAGCAGGCGATCTAAATGCCAAGCACCCCGCCTGGCATTCGAGAGTCAGAAACGCAGCAGGAGTGCTGCTCCACTGCGACTCGGAGACCCAGGGCTACTCAGTCCAGGGTACACTTAACCCCACCCACATCCCGGCGGACCCCAACAAAAGAGCAGACGTCCTTGATGTGGTCTGCCATCGGAACATCCCCTTCCCAGTGGGCGTAGAGGTCCTGTATGATCTGGATGATCAACATCTTCCCATCCTAATCACTGTTGACCTCCGCCCCGACTGCATCAAGAGACCCCAGAGAAGGCGAATCGACTGGGATCACTTCTCCTCCTTACTGGCAGGAGTAAACGTCGGTCCAGTAAACTCAGCAGCCGAAGTGGAAGAGGAGACCAAGTCACTCATGGATCTCCTCTCCAAAGCACAGGAAGCGGCCACCACACTCCTGCCACCAAGCCACGTAAGGGAAGAACTGCCGCCCCGCCTGAAAAGAGCCATGAAGGAAAAGAGGAGGCTGAACCAGCTGTGGGCACGCACATGATGCCCAACGGTCAAGCGAGACCTCAATTCCTTGACCCAGAAGCTGTCCGAAGAAATAAAAAACCTCAGAGGGCAGGCTTGGGAGAGCCGCATAGACCGGGCGAGGAAGGACGATACTACCTTGTATCACTTTACTCGCCTGCTGACCACCACCCCCACCCCTACCTGCCCTCTGCTGGACCTACAAGGACGTAGACGATATGCTGCAAAGGACAGAGCCGAACTGCTAGCCAGTCACCTCCAAACACAATTCACCCGAAACGAGACAGCACACTCTTCTGCTGCACACCACACTGCAGTAGAAGACGAAGTTCGAAGACTCCGGGAAGACCAAACACCATCACTCCCGGGAAACAGTTTCGTGCCACCATCTGAGGTAGCGAAAACCATCCGAGGGCTACCTACCAAAAAGGCAGCAGGTCCGGATGGTATCACTACAGTGGCACTGAGGCACCTCCCGAGGAGGGGAATCGCCGCTCTCACAAAGATCTTCAACGGCATCATCCGCACGGGCCACTTTCCCAGCGCTTGGAAGGAAGGCAAGGTCATCTGCCTCCCCAAGCCTGGTAAGGACCGCCGTCACCCGGCCAGCTATAGGCCCATAACCCTTCTACCACACCCTGCGAAGCTGTTCGAGCGCCTGCTGCTGCGTCGAGTCCGCCCGTTCGTCCAACTAAGGGACGAACAATTCGGATTCCGCAGCAGACACTCCACCACGCTCCAGCTCGCGCAGGTGTTTGACTATATGGCAACGGAGAGAAACTTCGGGAGACACACGGTGGGGGTCTTTCTCGACATCGAGAAGGCCTTCGATCGTGTGTGGCACGAGGGGCTCCTCTACAAATTGGTAAACAACACTACTATCCCAAGGGCCCTCATCAAAGGTGATTGACTCCTTCCTCCGCGACCGCAGCTTCTTCGTGGAAGTGGAGGGGGAGGTCTCCACCCCACGCCCAATACAAGCAGGAGTCCCACAAGGCAGCGTACTGTCCCCGACCCTCTACGCTGTCTACACCGACGATATCCCCTCAGTTCCTGACAGCCAGCTGAAGGAAGGTGAGAGAGGGGTGGAACTGGCGTTGTTTGCGGACGACAGCACCTATTTTACCTCTTCCCGCAGCCCACGCATCGCTACGAGAAGACTGCAGAAGGTCCTGGACGTCTTACCGCGTTGGCTGGACGACTGGAGGATGAAGGTCAACGTTGGTAAGACCTAGGCCCTATTCATCGGGCCCACCAGCCGCAGACCTGCTCCGCTTACCCTAGCCGGCACCAGCATAAAGTGGGAGTCGCGCGTGCGTTACCTTGGCTGCACGGTGGATGATCGCCTGAACATGGGGAATCAGGTAGACCATCTACTGTGCCAAGCCAAGGCAGCACGCGCCATGCTGCGCCCCATCTTCACTTCTTCCCTTCCCCTTCGCACGAAGGTGAAGCTTTACAAGGTATACATAAGATCCCGGCTGACATACGCAGCACCGGCTTGGTACGCCCTCACCTCTAAGACAAACAAGCAGCGTCTGCAAGCACAGCAGAACCTCACGCTTCGCACCATCACCGGCGCCGGCAGATACGTCCGGAACGACGTCTTCGCGGGTGACCTGGGCGTCCAGTCCATCGATGAGTTCGTCCGCATGCTGGCGCGTCGTATGTTCGACCGCGCTGACAATGGACCTCACGATGGACTCCACAACATCGCCCCGCTGCACACCCGCCCTCCGGACAACGTCGCATGGCTGGCACAGCCTCGTGAACTGTGCCAGTCACCGGCGTCGAGCCCCACTGCTGTGCTCGAGGATGAAAAAGAAGATGAAGCTGAAGGCGCAGAGCTGTAGGATCCCCGCAGCTCCGCCACCCAGGACCAGAGGGTAGTTGCCCCCTGAGGCGATGCCCGGGAACGAGAACACCCTCATAGCCCGTATTCCTTGTGGCCAACAGGCCTAAAGATGACCAGAGCAGCACTATCGACGCGGTCGAAACTCCTGAAGAAATCCTAAGAATCCCGGAGTTGAAGATGGAAACAATGAAACAACTGAAACCCATATACTTTAGCGAAGATGAGGGACACATAAGGCAACAAATACAACGTCTAAGAGACCTGCAAGTACAAGACGACTATCCCTTAGAGCCAATCACATCGCATATTTTTTACGTGATATGGACTTCAATCGCAATTATATTCATTTTCACTATATGGAAAATGAGCCATAAGAAACTCGGGGGACTACTCAAGAAAAATCGACAGTACGCACCTACTACAACGGACGTCGAGCTGCTACCCAGAGAACCGACGACGCCGACGCAGTCTTCAATACCCCTTCGTCCTGAAGGAATATTTCCAGTTCCGGGGAGGAGGAGTTAATGAAGAGGATTCCCACGACTCCTAGAATAGATCTAGATAAGCTCCAAATATTGCTTTGCTTAAAATACTTTTCTTGTAATTCATTAATTTATCTAAAGTAAAGGAAACCATTAAAACCCATTAAGAGTCCCTTAAGTAAAAGGCACCATATGTTAATCTAAGAATATATCTAGAGTGCATTCCAAATGCATCCCATTATTGTAACCCTAAAAATCAATAAGTTATCCATTTTTACGATTTGTTTATTCTAAGAAGCGTACGTATTTTGGTAAACCCTTTTAACTATATAAGCTCTTCACATTTCGGACGGCGGCATTGTCAATCCGGACGCCATAGGCATAGGAACTCTAAATTTAAGATTATTTGTAACTAGCACTAAGTTTGCTAAATAAAATTATTTAAAAAAAAATTAAATTCGCATTCGCTGATTTTAACTCGGGTGTGCAACGAGAAGGGTCACTTTCAGCGAGTGTGCCCCAATTTAGCCTCTGAGCATTATGCGGAGGCAGACTTCGAGCAGTCGAGAGACAGGGAAAGTGAGAGCAGCGAGGAGGTAATTTTTATTGACTTTAATCAGCTATCGTTAAATCAGTGTGGAGACTCAGGTTGCCCACTACTAGTACTGCTTAGTAGGCGTGTTTTTAGATGACGTAATCATCACAGGGGTCACGGCTCAGGAACATATACAGAACCTGCATAAACCTGCATGGAACATATACAGGACCGCCTGAAGAACCATGGTCTTAGAGTAAAGAAGGAAAAGTGTGAATTCTTCGCTGAGTCGTTAACATATCTCGGTCACGTGATAAGCAAAGAGGGAGTGCGCACTTGCCCTAATAAAATCAAAGCGATTCTCAGAACTCCCGCCCCAACGAACGTTTCAGAGCTCAGGTCGCTTATAGGTATGATTATGTATTACGGAAAAATTTTTAAAAATATAAACACACTATTAGCCCCTCTTTACGAGTTGTTAAAAACAGGAACAAAATTTAGTTGGAGTGCAGCGTGTCAGAAAGCGTTCGAAGAGGTAAAGGAGCGGTTGACGAGCAACGAAGTGCTCGTGCACTACTCGCCGGAGCTGCCGCTAGTGCTGACAGCGGACGCCAGCAGTGTGGGCGTGGGCGCAGTGCTGTCACACGTCACGCCGGCCGGGGAGCGGCCGGTGGCGTACGCGTCGCGCGCGCTCAGCCAGGCCGAGCGACATTACTCTCAAATAGTCTCGGTCTATTAGCACTCGCAATTATCTTCGGTATACGTAAGTACCACCAGTATTTATATGGACGTCCGTTCACGTTAAGAACCGACCATAAACCCCTCACACACATTTTCGGTAGTAAGGTGGGTATACCTATTATGGCCGCGTCTCGTCTACAACGCTGGGCGGTGCAACTATCCGGATATAATTATGAGATTGAAAACGTACCTTCAAAAAAAAATTGCGCCGATGCTTTGTCACGATTACCGGCGTCGCAGGCGAGTAAACGAGATAGTACGAAAGATATTACTTATGTAAAGGGCTTTGAAGATTTTGGAATACCTACTGTCCGCCATTTTGAATTTTTTTCAAAATCGCAGCCACACTTGAGACCTAGTAAAATCGATAGCTTAGATCAATACAAACTTAAAATATTCTTTGACAAATTCTCCTAAAGTGTCAGGTTTCCAAGTTATGAGCTGTCAAAGTTACACTGGTGGCGCCATCACTAAGTACTATGAAATATAATTGCTGGATATGCAGGTTTCCTCACGATGTTTTCCCTCGCTGTAAGAGCATCAGTTAGTGTGCAACCGATATTAGTGTTCAATGATGTCAGTGTCTTTAGTTAAACTTATTATTATGAGTGACTACTTATTTTTATTTCTAACTATCATCCCGCCTGCAATCCACACAAACTACAGCGTTCAAAATATTTTAACACAAAGTTCTTGATTCATTGATATCTCTTATTGCTTTATTTAGCCTGTAGAATGGATAAGGACCTATTTTAGTACTAAAACACAATTATAAGAAACTGAGCATATTATAAGTATACGATCGACATACAATCGATACTTGTCAGCTGTCACTGGTCATCTGAACAATGTAAGAAAGCGATGTAAGTACTGACATTCGATGCTCCGCAGTATTTGTCATAGACTTAAGTATACAAAAGAGATTTTAATGAGTAACCTACTTGCCAGTTTGCTGTGTGCACCAATTTTTAAATCTAAAAAATGAAGAAATACAGAAAATCTAAAAAATTTACATAAATCTAATCTTAAAGATTAGTTTTTTATACGACTAAACGTTCGAAAACATGAGTTATTTGACATTTACTTGAAATAATTGACAAGTATCGCCTTGCCTGTTTTTGAATGCTCCCTTAAATGGGTTTATGATGCGGTTATTTGAAAAAACAAGTTTCTGTAGACTTATATGGTAACATGAACTCATTGTAGGGATAGTTGAAGTAGGGATATGAGAGAGATAATAATGATGATATATTTGAACTTTATGTTATAAACATTTCAACTATACTTTATTTTTATATACTTAAGTAACGACAAAATAGTTATTAGTTCAGGTAACTTACCTGTCGCGTGTCCAAGAATAAATGATGAGAATAGTCCAGGATGTACGGGTACGAGTTAACATACTCAAAGGTTAATTGGTACGAACGAATTGTACCTCGCCTTCTTCGAGGACCCGGAACAGTGCTAGTTCCACAAAAATAGCATCTTCTTGAGCGATATTCACCACCAGTGTCACTCATGTTACTGGCGTAACGGTCAATGATAACAACAAACAGTCAACGATAAAATAAAACAGCCAACAGTAACAATATTCAACAAAAGACAATAACCATAAAAATGCACCAAGGAGCACATATAGGACTTAGAAACGCTTGCGCACAGTGACAGTCAGTCAAGTGGCAACTGAAGTCAGCTAGGAGACGGGGGTGCGGGACAAGGAAGGGATGTACACGCGGTAATAAAGGAGTAAGAGATAGCATTTAGAGCGAGATAACGCTATACAAACAAATGCGAGGTGCGGGTGGTGATAGAGGATTTAGAGTGAGATAAGATAACGCTATACAAACTAAAGTGAATGGTACCGGATCGATTAAAACTTTACGGTGGCTTGAATATAGGCCGACTGCTAAACTCGCGTATCGCCTGCGCGGTGTGAAGGCAGCGGGGAGAGATGTTAGCGGGTGGCTACGCGGGGTGCGCGGAGCAGAGAGCACGGCAGCGGCAGCCGGCTCCATGTCATCCCGCTAACATCACTCCCCGCTGCCTTCACACGGCGCAGGCGATACGCGAGTTAAACGGTAGGCCTATAGGTGCGTGTCTTATATGCCCCAATAGATTTGTAAGTATGTACCTACCTTAAAAGTAAGTTACCTTTATTTGTATTGATATAAACAATCAATTCAATTAGGTTTAAAACATGTTTGAAAACAGAGACTAATTTTCATAGTACCTACCTACTTATTGGTGTTGGTGGTGCCAACAGTGCAACTTTGACAGCTTATAACTTGGAAACCTGACACTTTAGGAGATTTTATTAAAGAATATTTTACGTTTGTATTGATGTTAAAAATCGATTTAATTAGATTTAAAACATGTTAGAAAACAGAGACCTTTAGTCATAGTACTTAGTGATGGCGCCACCAGTCTAACTTTGACAGCTCATAACTTGGAAACCTGACACTTTAGGAGAATTTGTCAAAGAATATTTTAAGTTTGTATTGATCTAAGCTATCGATTTTACTAGGTCTCAAGTGTGGCTGCGATTTTGAAAAAAATTCAAAATGGCGGACAGTAGGTATTCCAGGCTCCATACAAAAATCTTCAAAGCCCTTTTGTAGAAATTTTTTTACCCATCACAAACGAAGAAGTGAGAAAAGCTACCGCTAGAGATAGCGCATTGGGTCGAATTAAATTGTATGTGGAGTCAGGATGGCCGGAGCAATGTATTGAAGAGAACATTAAACCCTACTTCACTAGATGGAACGAATTGTACATAGAATCCGGTTGTGTTATGTGGGGATATAGAATGATTATCCCTACCGACTTACGACCGACCGTAATTACATAGCAATTACCGACAATTACATAGCAGTCACATGGGCATTGTGAAGACTAAAGCCTGGGCGCGCAGCTACGTATGGTGGCCAGGTATCGATACCGACGTCGAACAGCTGTGTCGAGCGTGCGATACGTGCGCACTGGAGGCCAGCGCCCCGCCGCGCGAGTTAAGGTCGGTGAACCTTCCACTTTTAGCTTCGTCAGCCCTGCGAAGCCTCCTAGGCAACTACAGAATGACGCACAGCTGACTTAGCTCAAATATGTTATAAGTACTAGTAATTAAGTTTATTTCGGGTGATTGTATCTTGGGTTTAGTTATACATACTGCATTTTGTAATTAATTATTTTTAATAAATATTTTTTACAAGTCTTTGGTGTTGAGAAACTTAATTGGCGCAGCCGGTAGGATCCCTTAGGCTGTTTTCAAGGTTGCTGTACCAATATAGGGCTACGCGACAAGTCAACAGTGTTCGTTTCAACGAGTAAATAGGGATCACCGAACAAATAAATTTATTAAGTACGAGACGCCGAGGCTGCAGTGTAGCTGGAATCCAGATTCATCCACATCCAGTAAAGGAGTCATGGGAGTAGCCGCAGGACTGTGAGTAAACCTTTTCACTATCCTGTCCGTTTTCCTATATGTGTACCTTTATCTTTTTATAAATATATGTGTGTATTATTAGGGATTGGACAACGCCTTAGTAATCACTATTACGCTATCAGGGATCACATTTCACGAGCGTATTAAAGTTAATTTTATAACAATTTAACTTGTATTGCCATTTTTTTTTCTTTTTCTATTTTCTCCCTTTTTCTTTTCAATCAAAATGGAAAATGTTACGCAAGTACCGGCAGAGATGATAAAGATCATCCCGATGTTTGAAGGAGATAGTAGGCAACTGCCTTTATTCATTAAAAAATGCGAATATATTTTGCAAACATTCGGAGGCAATGCTGACACCGCCCCAGTAGCCCAGCGTTCCTATTTATTTCATGTCTTGACTAGTAGACTCGGGGGTGAAGCAGCAAATATCGTGGGAGAAAGAGAGAATATAAATACTTCAATTCAATGTTTTATTAATAGCTCTCCGCGTAGTCACGATTCCGCGATATAAATACTTGGCAGGATTTAAAAGCATTGTTAAATGAACATTTCGGAGATCCTCGAACGGAGGAGTGCCTAGTAATGGAGTTAGGAAGTTTAAAAATAAATAAAGGGGAGACCTATTTAGCTTTGTGTCAAAGGATTCAACATTTGAGAAGTGTTTTGTCAGCTAAAATTGCGGAAACAATAAATGAGGAAACTGTACGTCAGGCCAAATCGCACATATATACTCATTTGTCTTTGAATGTTTTTCTTTACAATTTGCCGCCTTATCTGGTTCGGCTTGTGCGTTTGCGGAATGTGACTACTTTGGAGGATGCGTTAAAAGTAGTTTTAGAGGAGCAGAATTTCCAAGCGGTGTATGATTATAAAAATCCGTCTCAAAAGAATTTTAGGAGTCAGAAATTTAACTCAACTAACACTTCTAACAATTCAAATAACGGATCTAATAACAGCCCCCAAAGGCATAACATCCCGCAAGGGCAGCCGAGTACACCCGTACCGAATAATATGGCGTCACCTGTGACTAACAATAGTCAAAATGCATCTGAGAACTTTACAGCAAACAGCTCCCCCAGTAGCTCGTTCCAGTCTAGGAATTCAAATAGAAGGCAACAAACTAATAGTTCATTCAACTTTCGGAATCAATTAAACGCAAATAGCTATAATAGATCGTCGCCTAACACAAATCAGCAAGTCGACAATTTCGCAAGAGTAGGTCAAACGCAGTCATATGGCGGATCAGGTAGCAACACTGACGTCACTATGCAAACTGCGAGTTCTAGACGTGTCAATTACACGGATTGTAACGAGCAACCTGAGACTTACTATGATCAGGAACAGAATCAAAATAATATGAACACTGAGGAAGAATTTAATGATCTAGTTGAAAATTTTTACATACAAGCCTCGATAATACCCAAAGAATAGTGTTGAATTGTCACAAAAATTTAAATTTACCCCACATTAGAGTGCCAGAGCTTAAAGCAATTTTTATGATAGACACAGGTAGCACACGGTCTTTTATTAGCCCTAGTATAGCTAATCAGTTCTATAATCAATACAAGCAAAATGAGTCATTCGAAGTAGTGAGTACACACGCTTTGAGTAAGCATAATGAGGTTGTTATAGTACAGTTACCATCAGTTTTTAGGTGTCAGGACAAACATAAATTTTACGTTTATAACGTAGACAGTAGATATGATGGCCTCATAGGAAGTGACTTATTGAAACAGCTAGACGCACAAATCGACATGAAAAAACAAATTTTATATACAAAAAGTGCTTGTATACCCATTATTTATTCACCACCACTGAGAGAAAACTTCACACTGCCACCTCGCAGCGAAAGTAGAGTGAAATTACCCGTTAATTTACTACACGGAGACGCAGTTTTAGATTTTAAACAATTTAAAGAAGGAATTAGAATGCCCGCGGCAATAGTGTCTTGCAAAAATGGTTACGCAACCACTGTCATCCAAAACGCGAGCGAGGAAGGTCAAAATTTAGTTATCACTGCACCCTTTCAAGTAGAACCATATCACGTAAACTTATGTAATGATTTAAACTTCACCGATAGTCAGACTGAGGTCGATCAATTACTAACGGAAAATTTGACAAAATTACGCCTCGATCACATGAATAGTGAGGAAAGACAAATGATTGAGAACATATGTAAGGAATACAAAGACATATTTTATTGCGAGAATATACCACTTTCTTTTACTAACGAAGTAAAGCATAGGATACGTACGAAAAATGAAGATCCTGTTCACATTAGGGCTCACAGATTACCTCCTACTCAAACAGCTGAGATAAAGAGACAGGTGGATAAGATGTTAAAAAATAACGTGATTCAGGAATCACACTCGCCTTGGAGTGCACCTGTTCACCTTGTACCCAAAAAGACTGACATGTTGGGCATAAAAAAGTGGAGAATGGTGGTAGATTATAGGCGCCTTAATGAGATCACTGTCGATGACAAGTACCCACTACCCAATATCAATGACTTGTTCGACAAACTTGGAAAGAGTTTATACTTTACAACATTGGATTTGGCTAGTTGCTACCACCAAATTGAAGTAGAGGAAGACGGATAGACCAAAGACAGCTTTTAGTACACCGTTCGGACATTATCAGTTCAACAGGATGCCGTTTGGCTTAAAAACAGCGCCGGCAACCTTCCAGAGAGCCATGGACAATGTACTTAAAGGTTTACAAGGTCTACACTACCTGGTTTACCTTGATGACGTCATAATCTTCTCCAAAAGCCTGCAAGAACATATCACTAAACTCAGAGCCGTGTTTGACAAATTTAGACAAAATAATCTTAAAGTCCAGCTAGATAAGTCCCATTTCCTTCGGAAAGAAGTCCTGTACTTAGGCCATACAATAACTAGCGAAGGGCTTAAATTCAACGATGACAAAATACGAGCAGTTTTGAACTATCCTTTACCCAAGACAGTGACAGAAATAAAAAGTTTCCTAGGATTGATAGGATACTATAGGAAGTTTATAAAGGATTTCGCTAAAATTACACGACCCTTAACTGTGTGTCTGAAGAAGGGGCGAAAGATTGTGATAGACGAAGAATACAAGAATAGTTTTGAAACTTGTAAGAAACTTCTTACCAATGCACCATTATTACAGTTCCCTGACTTCAAAAAGCCTTTTGTTCTAACTACAGATGCGTCAAATTATGCAATCGGTGCGGTATTGTCGCAAGGACCAATAGGGTCAGATAGACCTATAGCGTATGCCAGTAGAACCCTTAGTGAAACTGAAGTCAGGTATGTACAATAGAAAAAGAGCTTCTAGCAGTGGTCTGGGCTGTCAGGTATTTTAGGCCTTATCTCTATGGGAACAAATTTGTAATATATACAGACCACAGGCCATTGGCGTGGCTATACTCTCATAAAGAACCCAATAGCAAGCTCACGCGATGGAGACTAAGATTAGAAGAGTATGATTTCGAAATTTACTACAAAAAAGGACGTCAGAACACTAACGCAGATGCCCTCTTTCGGATAAGACTTAATGCAATAGAAGATGATATCGATTCCATGATAGTAAATATAGATGATAAAGACGAAAGAGTTCAACACGTAGTACAGGAATTAGAAAGGGACCTAGGAAACAATGAGGAAAAACCAGACTCAATTATTTCCATATCAAGTGAAGAATCGGAAGCCAAAACAATAGAGTTATCGGATCCTGAGGACGGAGCCACAGCACATTCAATTTTTAATAGGGAACATGAGGGAATTCCAATCCTTAACGAAGCAGTAGACAACAAACCTAAACAAATTTTAGTTCACACATGGTACAGAAACGACATATGCGTTAATGATACGTCCAATAAGAAGCAGAGAATCCTAGAAGTATTTCTTCCAACTGCAAATAATAACGAATTAGTCAAGAAATTTCTCAAAGAATACGTCGACTTTAAGCATAAGTATTTAATTTACTTCGAGGATAAAGTTTTCAGGAAACCATTCTGTAACACCGTAACATGGCTATATAAAAAAGGAACTCAAATTTTGGTAGAATGCACGGAACGCGTTGTTAACCTGACATATGAAGAACAAGACCAAAGAGATGCGATCCTCAAATACCACGAGGGAAAAACGTGCCATAGGGGAATTAGGGAAACATTAAGTAAACTTAAGAGACATTATTGGTGGACTAATATGAACGAAACGGTATCAGCTATCATCAATGCGTGTGAACAATGCCAGAAAATGAAATACGATAGGAAACCCATTAATCCACAAATCCAACTGACACAGACACCAGACTTACCCTTCCAAGAAGCTTTCATGGACCTTTTGTACATAGAGAACCAATATTACCTAACAATAGTTGACGCTTTCAGTAAACTCGGTCAAGCAATAAATATCCCTAACAGAAGTACACCAGAGATAGTAAGAGCACTAATAAAATGTTTTAGCATGAACGGATTACCACGAAAAATCAGTTCAGATTCGGGAGCAGAATTTAACAATGAACTTATTAAAGAACTTATGAATTTGTACAAAATAGAGCTACACATAGGCACACCCAATAACCCGAATTCGATGGCACTTGTAGAACGTTTCCACTCAACAATAATAGAGATCTATCGTCTAGCCAAGTACGATAAAAGTGACTTGGACGCGGCATCCGTTATGACTTACGCTATCATGGCATATAACAATAGTATACATAGTTCTACAAATTACACACCATTCGAAATAGCATTCGGTCGTGGCGAATCCGGCAATGCGTTCGACATAGACAGAGACCGCGGATTATTTCAAAAATTACTACAGGATCACAGAAAACGAATTAAAGTGTTATATGAACACATTAGCAGTAAACTAAAGGATGATAAAGCTGCCGTGAGAGATAAAAAAGGTGGCGAGAAATCACCCCCAAAACTCGAACCAGGAGACGATATTTTCATGAAAAATACTAAAACTAGGAAAGCTAAAGACCTACCTCGTTACGAAAAAGCAAAAGTGATAGGTAAACCTAGTAGGAATATCGTTCCAGTACAACTCAATAAAAGAAAAACCAAAGTAGCACTAAAAATTGTTAAACGCCCTCCACAGGTGGTGCATCGTGACGACGTGGCTGGTCCTAGTGGGATTAAACAACGGGCTAAACTTACAAAAGCTGAATTGGAATCCGGGAGTAATACCGATACGGATGGGCTCAGCAGTAGTGACAAATAGCGCCTGGAATATTATAAAGACTTTAGATTTAGATTCAATAGCTGTACAATTAGATAATAACATAGAGGAATACACTAGGTTAAAGAATATTATTAGTAAGAGTAGTGAACAGAGACGGGAGTTATTAGGATTAGAAATTCAAATAGAGTCGTTCATAGAGTTAACAAAAGATAGATTAAATCAGATTTTACCATTACGTAGAGTTAAAAGAGGGTTCATCAACCCTTTAGGTTCCTTAATTAAGCTAATTTCGGGCAATTTAGATAATGAAGACGCGGTTAAATACAATAAAGAAATAAGCAATTTAAATAATAGAGAGAATTCAATAAACAAGAGAGTATCTTTAATGCAGAAAGCTTTTGACAAACTAATTAATATTTCAGATGATATTAACTTCAACGTACAACACTTAAAGTTTAAAACTAACCAAATACAAACACTTCAAAATGAGGAAGCCAAGACACGTAACTTAATTACAATAATGAACAGCTTAATACAAATTCAAAATAACTTTCGGACCATCTACAATTTGATTCAGGAAATAGAAACATCTATAGCTTTCAGTAAATTACAAACGTTACATCAGTCTATAATAAACTCCACAGAACTTTTGGGAATCCTACAACATATTCAAAAACATGCACATTTAATCTATCCAGCTAATATAGATAACTTAATTAAATTAGAACGTAATATAGTTTTAAAGTCTTATATGCATAATAACAATTTAATATTTGTATTAGAAGTCCCTCTAATAGAACGAAACACATATATTTATTTTAAGGTAATTCCTATACCAATGCATGATCCCGTTACCCTTAAAACCCACACCATACTACCCGAATTCCCATACCTAATAGTGAACAGGTTGAAATGCAGGAATCTGGCGAAAGCATGCGAGCAGATTAATGACAACAAGTTCCTGTGCAGAGATGATCAACTCGTGCCATACCCAACAGACACATGCATCGAACAGTTAATGTCTCTGAAAAATAACTACACCCTATATCATCAAAGGTACATCAAGATCGAATCAATTAAGTTGCAGAAAATAACAAATGACTACTGGCTGATGTACACAGAGAACAACCTGGCAGTAACTGAAACCTGTGACGAAGAATCCACGAAGTATCAACTACAGGGAACCTACTTGCTACTCCCTAAACAAGGATGCGAAGTCCTTGCAGAAGACGTCGTCATCAACGCAGTAACTAACACATCCATAAGAACCCTACAAATAGCAACTATACAGATGCCAGAACTCCGCGAAGTGAACGTTCGGGACTCTAGAACAATAGACTTCAGAAGAATAGACTTTAGTGACATTCGGGAACTATCAAACAGTGCTCGTTATAGTGTCAGTGAAGAAAACATCAGTGCATATACCCTTACTACGAATACATCAGTTTGGACAGTCTTAATTTACGGTATCTTATTTGGTCTTATAGTCCTAGGAATAAAGTTAAACTTGTATAGTAAAATGTTTAGAAAAAATCCTCCGAAGAATCCTTTGTCATCTTCAGATGATTTTTCCTCTAGGGGGGGAGGAGTGAAGGTCGGTGAACCTTCCACTTTTAGCTTCGTCAGCCCTGCGAAGCCTCCTAGGCAACTACAGAATGACGCACAGCTGACTTAGCTCAAATATGTTATAAGTACTAGTAATTAAGTTTATTTCGGGTGATTGTATCTTGGGTTTAGTTATACATACTGCATTTTGTAATTAATTATTTTTAATAAATATTTTTTACAAGTCTTTGGTGTTGAGAAACTTAATTCGCGCACCACCCTCACCATGGCCCTACTGCTCTCAACCTTGGACACGGGTGCATGTGGATTTCCTGGGCCCTTATAAAGGTAAGACTTATCTAATACTAGTCGACTCGACATCAAAGTGGGTAGAGGCCTTTGAGATGAACAAGACGAATGCCACAATAGTTATTAAAGTTCTACGAGCTACTTTCGCACGGTTTGGGTTACCGGCGGAGTTGGTGTCAGACCAGGGGCCACCGTTCACCAGCGGTGAGATTGGTGCGGCTGAAAATGCAGTCAAACTTTGTAAGCGCGCTCTAAAAAAAGCAGTTAGGGATAACCTAGAAGTAGATGCCGCGTTACAAACCTTCCTGTTAACCTATAGAAATACGGTGCATAGCACTACGGGTGAAACACCGGCCATGTTGTTACAAAAACGCTCACTGCGCACTTGACTCGATTTATTGCGGTGCGATCGATCGGTGCAGGACCGCGTCAGCGCAGCGCAGGCGCGTCAAACAAAGAACGCGGTCGGCATCTCACGCCACTTTGAAAAAGGGGACACAGTCTAGGCACGGGGCTATGGATTACGGGACAACTGGGAAAAGGGTACTATTGTAAACAAGGAAGGGACACGCCGATACGTAGTAGAAACTGGTAACGGTCAATTTCTAAAAAAACATATTGATCAAGTACGTCGTTTTCTGATGTTGCTTGTCCGGAGAATGTTATGAGCGAAGACAGTTCGTGTGGGCGTGAGAGGGCTGTCCACACAGGGTCCACGGATGGGGTGGTACTTGGGAGCAGTACTAGTAGTGGGCAACCTGAGTCTCCACACTCGGAACAGCTGGATCGACCAATTCAACGCCAGAAATACGTAAATCTGTGACAAATGATAGTAGTACGGCCCATATACCACCACCATCAGTGTCACCTCTAACGAAGCCAGCTGGCAGCCGCCCGGTTAGACAGTGCAGACTGAGGCCACCAACTAGATTCCGCTTAGATATTGATTGATTAGTCATTACTGAACAATGCATAGTGCTTAATCATAGGATAAATTCATAAATGTTATTAAAAAAAATTGCATTCTTCACTAGTATTTATGTTTATTGCATAATTAATGGTTAAGGCCACCAGAAGCTCCCAGATGGGGAAAATGGGTGTGAGTGTATGCTCTGTTAAATATTAATGTTCAATGTTGTTTCTTGTAGTGTTATACTTAGTAACATTGTGATCAACACATCAGGTTACTTAAAGAAACATGTTAAAGTGCTTAGTACCTAGATTTATTTCATAATTTTATTGTTTAGAGTGATTCTCTTCTCTATGGCTTGTTTCACATGTAAATGAGTTGTGTTAGCCTTTTAAGTTTGGGTTATGTTTCTTTTTTGTTTTAGTTTACTTATGTTCTTTGTATTTTTAAATTTAGTTCTTAAATAATCTGGGAGGTGTAATGTAGGTAAGCATAAATCTGTCAGTCGTTCAATATACGTCAACTACGGCACCTGTGTGTTTCATTGTCTCGCCTGATACTCCTCAGCATGCTCTTCTCTTTGTTTAATATCATGTTCTCTTTGTTTATAGTGTTGAATATCGTTTACTCCTATACTGTAAGTTTTGTGAAAGTCGCACATACAACCGGCTTCTTTACCGCAACCTTATTCCATTTAACTCAATCTTTCAACTTCTTGACAACTGAGCTTAATCGTGGCAACATCCATTACGATCTATTCAAGCTTTTTTTCAAACATTTTTTATGATTAGATTAGATAAATTTATTTCATAACAAAGAATACAATGTCAAATTAAATTAATTAGTCAGTTCAGCTTAAGTTATGATCGTCACAAAAAACAAAAATAATAATAAAACGTATTTATATAAAATAAATTAAATTAAATGTCAACAGTAAATGATAAAGCAATGTCAAAAGAAATAAATAAAAATATAAATTGTATACATAAGTACACTACCTCAATTACCAATTAAAATTAAACAATTTTATAAGCGATATAAACATGCATTTTGAGATATTTCAAAAAATTATCAATGTCAAAATTTAATGTTAATATATCAATGTCAAAATTTAATGTATACATAAGTACACTACCTCAATTACCAATTAAAATTAAACAATTTTATAAGCGATATAAACATGCATTTTGAGATATTTCAAAAAATTATCAATGTCAAAATTTAATGTCAATATATTCTTTTAATGTATAAAATTCATTTTCCAATAAAAAGTTTTTCAGTCGGCGTGTAAACGTGTCTTCGTTACTTTCCTTTCTTATGTCAGTAGGCAGGTGCTCATAGTAAGTGGGTCCAATCACACGCGGGTTTTTCGTAGCCATTTTTGTACGGCGTGGAACACACGCTAATCGGCCAGTACTTTTGAGTTTCATACTTCCACCTTTTCGGCAATTAAAGGAAGTTACGTTTCGCCTAACAAACATTATAATTTCAAAAAGATACTGAGACTGTAAGGTCATAATGCCGTTCTTGTAGAACAAAGACCTACACGAATCTCGGGGTTTTTTGTTTTCCAAAATTTTGATCGCTCTTTTTGGAGAACAAAGACTTGGTGATAGTGAGTAGAATCACCCCAAAGAATCAAACCATATGAAGCAAGTGAGTGAAAGTACGCGAAATAACTTTGTCGTAGCATGGAATCTGTTACAAGAGGCCTAAGTTTTCGAAGGGCGAAAGTCGCACTACGGAGTCTCACACAAAGTGAATCTACGTGTAACTTCCAATCTAAATGTGAGTCGATCGTGAAACCTAAGAACTTGCAACTCTCACACATTGGGATAGTACCTACTTCGTCAACTAGTTTTTGGGCCGTTTTCCCAGTAAATAATATGATGTGTGACTTAGACTTATTTAGTAAAAGTCCATTTGATGTAAACCATTTTTTTAACTGCTTACAAACAATAGTCACTTTTACGTTCAAACTATCATAAGAACGATCGCAAATAATCACCGTTGTGTCATCAGCAAATAATATTGTTAATCGATTTGTGATAGAGGACGGAAGGTCGTTAAGAAATGTTAAAAACATGGTGTTCCCTAACGATGGTCCCTGAGGAATGCCCATTGTGACTGAACCTGCCTCAGACCTAAGTTTCCGACCGTTTACTGATACTTCCACAGTTTGCTGTCGCGTTGAGAGGAAGGATTCAAACAAGTCATGTGATTTTCCCTTGATTCCATAGTGTTTTAACTTTTCCAATAGGAGATCATTTTTTATGACATCGAATGCTTTTGAGAGATCACAGAAAATGCCAGCTACCTTGTATCCATCATCGATCCCTGTAAGAATACAGTCTACCACTTGTTGAGCTGCGGTGATAGTGGAAAGATTTTTTCTATAAGCGTATTAGTTACCGGATAATAATTCATTTCTTTCAAAATGTCCCATAATGCTTGATGAGAGCAGAGACTCAATGATTTTTGACAACATTGGTACGATAGTTATAGGTCTGTAGTTATCAACTACGTTCTTATCACCTTTCCCTTTATAAACTGGACAAATTCGCGAGTTTTTCAAAATGTTTGGATAGACACCCTTGTTAAACATTTCATTTATTAAATGTAGTAATAAATTGCATATAACTGGCCACACAGAGATTAATATTTTTACATATTTGTCAAATAGATCGAGAGTCTCCGATTTCTTCATCATATTTTTCAGTATTTTGTTTAAACTGTCTGCCGTAACCACAGGTAGTTCAAACAAAGGTACAATAGTGTCCAAAATGCATCGGTCAAGATAATTCATGGCATCGGATTTGTTACTTTGGCAGGTGCATTTCGATGCCACGGTAAGAAAATGTTTATTAAAACAATCTGGTACTTCGCTGTCTGATAGATAAACTCCCTCATTTTTTAATTCTATCTTTGCACGACAAGAAGATTGCGAGCTTGTTTCAGACTTTATAATCTGCCATATTTCCTTTGACAAATTTTTTGAGTTGGCCAACCGCGTTCCTACATATTTTCGTTGGTCACGTAGATTTGTCGTTTTAATGAGGTCATGGTAGTGAGATATACAGGACGCAATCAACTCGTTTTCGGGATACTGGCGTTTGATCTCACAAAAGCTCTCAAAGTTTTTCATATAGGAAGCCAATTCATTGCTCACCCAAGGAACTTTTTTATGCTTTTTAATTATGACTTTTTTGATTGGAAAGTAAATGTCAGTATAATATGTCAAAACGCGTATTAATGAATTAAATTTTTCAGATATGTCCATATTAAAATCATAAATAAATGTCCATTCATAATTACTGATGTCAAAATAAAATGATCGAAATGAATTTTCAGTATATAATCGACGTTCAATTGATGAACTATAAGTTTTAGTGGCCGAGTTGTTGCATAACGTAAACAGCTGAGCACTATGATCCCCGATAGCGGTGTCTATGTACTGTGCCGTGACGTCATCATCATTACACGACACGATTCCACAGTCGATAGACGAACGACTATCTTTGTAGATTCTGGTGGGAAAATCAACGATGTTATGAGCATTGTAACTATACAATAAATCGTCCAACTTATCCCTGAGTAAGTTTTCCGTTAAGTAGTCTACATTTACATCGCCGACTATAATAAACCTTTTATTTTCGTCACTTAATTTACCTAGAAGTAAATCAAATGTTTTTAAAAATATTTCAAAATTGCATTTTTCACTGCGATATGTTCCTATAATCGATAGTTTACATTTTAACAATTCGATAACACTAAATTCACAGTGAAACTCAACTGTGTAAAACGAGCATCAATCCAAAGGAAACACCAGTCCTCTTTAAACGTACTCGTATATTTACTCTTCATGGTAATGTACAATATACTTATATTTTTGATCTCACTATTTTAACGGACACTACCGTAAACTACACTTTATAAGGACACGACTACTCTCCTCAACTGCCAGGCAACGAATGTCCCCGTCAGCCAAACTCCCCTTCCCTTTTTGAATTTCGCATGAAGTTAGCCACTAAACTTTGTTACTGTTTTGTCTGTCAGTAGTTGTACCGGAAAAAGTCATTCACCGAACTATTCAATTCAAGTTAAACACTCAAAAATATTTTTAAAAAGTGCAAAAATTGCTAAAATATGTAACGAAACCTTACACTCAACCATCCTGATAACGTGTATGACCTCATACACGCACCGTTGTAAACCTTACACTTGGCTGATTAGGACATCCCTGTACTTTAGCTAATAATGATTTTCTAGCCCTACCCAGTAGTAACAAATATTTTGAATTGTCCAAGTACATATCAAAAGTATATATATTTGATGTTTGTTACGTTTTCTACTTACGTAATAATATAAAAAAAAACAACGGGTTGCACTCTGAGACTGCCGGCAGAAGTGAAAACTAGAACATTAACGTTGTGCATTAATATGGAAATAAAACAAAATACACAAAAAAGTCCGTTATTCTCTCAGGATTCGAATCCTCGACCTGTTGCTTACAATCTGGCAATTTTTCCACTCGACCAAACTGTCTACTTTCAATTCAGTAAAGTAGTCTATGTGCGAATAACTATGTGCGAATAATCATTGACATCTGTCACAGAGATAATTTTGCCATAGGGCTGCCATCCGTCCGGGTTTCTACCCATAATTCAAAGTGCACAACGCCGCTAAAGAAGTTTTCACTTCAAAAACAGTCCAATAATAAATAGCAATGAATAAAAATAGCAATCTAATAATAGAAACTCAACTTATCTTAACGCAGAATGTTGTATAGACGAACAAAATTTTACAATTCAATAGCTTAGATAAATTACCGCTACTTAACTAAGTGCAAAATCTAATTCAACCAAAAATTTTTAATCAATTTGCAAAACAAATACTGACGTATCCAACCATAATTATGATTAGGTGACTAGCTGTTAATGATAATTTTGTTTGTGAATATACAACGTAAGAAAAAGTATATATTTTTGGAATTAAATTACAAAAGGTCATAAACTACTTGATACTCAAATAGGTACACTCACAATTCCTGTTGCGCTGTGTTCAGGAACATAGAAATTTGTATCCGGACTGTAAAAAATCTACACTAAAGAGAAGTTACCCTAGCTGATTTTTATTATTTTATGTTTTTAAATAAAGATTAATGTTTATCTTATTATATTTTAACTTTTATTCACTTAATTTGTTACATTTATATTAGCTTTACAGCAGACCGAAATATCCGGACAAAACATAATTTTTAATAAACTTTGTAGCTCGGTCGGCACGGGTTGCGATCATGCTAGAAAGATGAAATTTCATATTTAAGTATGTTTTAGCATTTATAAAAAATATAGAGGGTATGCATTTAAAATTTTGAAAAAAAAATGTCATATAAGGGACACCCTAATAGATATGATTAATAAATTTAAGTGATGATTTCATTTAGTTTATAATTATTCTAAAAGAGTATTCAATATAAATACTTATCTGAAACCTCTCACCCCTGTTTTTACATCTTCATGTTAAATATTAAACTTATTTAAACACGAAACTGTGTTAAAAAAATTCAGATAGGTAGGTACCTGAGTGAAAAACATTAATTAATTACATACTATTGTAACAGGTATTTTCAAAAAAAGAAACAAAAAAAAAAAAAAAACACAAGAAACAAAAAAAGAAAAAAAAAAGGAAAAAAACTTTAAAGAAAGAAGTAAAAAATTAAAAGAAAAAAAACTATCAAATAAAAAGAAAAAAGAGAAAAAAAAGAAAAAAAGAGAAAAAAAAGAAAAAAAAGAGGAAAAAAAGAAAAAAAAAATACCTGTGTAGAACAGATTATTATAGTTTTGATCTTACATAAATCTTAACAATCCCTGTTGGAGTAGGCAGAACGGCAGAACGCCATGTGATTTTAGAACTTTTTGCCACATATAGGCTAATGTGAACTGTAAGACTTATCCTTGTGTTTTGTCATTTTCATGTTTACTTGACCTTGCTAACTCCTATATTTCACCTTAGCAAAGAAAATACCACGAATACCACAGTTGGCGCTCCTAACATGGTCTTTTCTCAATAAGTCATCAATTTTGCCTAAGTACATTCGCATTGGGTGCTCTCTTCCAACCCCTGCCAAAAATATTCATAATTTGTATTTATTTCGTCAATCTATTTTCATTGATTCATCACAAAATGCCATTCCCCATCTTCATTACTATATTTTCTGTCATGACTACACCGCTCTTTAATTTCGCCAATTCTCACCTTACCAATCAATCGTACACCATCCATACATGCTTCTGTAAAATTTCAATTCCACAGCATTTTTAATTTTTTGATACCTACTATATCTGCCATTCAACCCTACCTAACCCAGAAATTATAAACTTTACAAAGAAGCAATTGGTAAGAAAATCTGGTTCCAATTGCGAAACTTTTGGAGTTTATAATTTCTACATGAAACAGACCGCTATCTGCGTTAGGCATGCTTCCTGGTCATCTACAGTACCATCGTATGAGTACAACATACTAAAGTCAACGACTGTCTGGGCATACCTACAGTAAAGCAGTCCACCCAACCCAAAAATTATATACTTTACAAAGAAGCAATTGGTAAGAAAATCTGGTTCCAATTGCGAAACTTTTAGAGTTTATAATTTCTACATGGAACAGACCGCTGTCTGCGTTAGACGTCTTTCCTGGTCATCTGTAGTACAATCGTATCAGCTCAACTTATTATAGTCAATACCAAACATCAGTGTGGGCACAAATACGCCATTATGAACAGCTACATAAACCTTTATGGAAACTTTGTAGCTACCCATAATGTCATTCAAAGCCCTTTTATTTGGTTTCCTGCTTTCACTGTCCTCTTAATATCGCATTCATGTTTTCCATTTATTATAAACAAATATCTTAAATGCACCTATTCCTACACATATTCTACTTGTCATCAATTTTAACATTGCACGCTATCATAATATCCTCTTTAGTAAAACCATAATTTTCGACTTACTTACATTTACCTTCTTTCCTTTTGAATAAATCATTCATCATTGTAACCATATCCTGCAATTTATTCTCCGAAGACACGGTCAACGCTTGGTCATCCGCATATAAGAAACATTTTGTGTTTTTGTGATCATCTAAAAAATTAATTTCTTCTGCTCTATTAAGTTACTTAACATCATATTTCCAAAAAAATATTAATGAATACCTATAACGCGCTATCTAAGAAATAACAGGATATTTAAGGAACGACAGTCAATATTATCCCTAAAAGAACTTTCAACTATTTTCGAAGTCCAACGTCTTAAGTTATATTGCCCACCCGGTTGTTACCTCGTCACCTTTTATAAGAATTGTTAAAGCAGGTAAACATAATTTATGCAAAGGTAATGTGCGTTCAATAAAATTTGCATTTTGGTTTCAATCAGTCATCTGCACGACTTTAAGGTAAGTGCTTATCCATACAAAAAGAGAAAACGTTTTTCCACCTCTAAATATTTTCAAATCTGAATGATTTTTTAGTATGTTATTAACACAATGAAACCACTAGGTTTATAGTTTTTTCATTTTTCAAAATTCGCTATAGAGTATTAAAATGTTGTCGAATTAAGCCGTCTGTTGTACAAAAAGCAATGTATTTTATTTTAAAACCGATCGACACCAAAATCAAAGTGATGTGTTATGATTTAGTTAGTGGAAAACACCACGATCAAAGTGATGTGTTATGATTTAGTTAGTGTTTTTTTTGCGATAATATTATTGTTAGGGATAATATAATAATATCGAGAAAAAAAACTATTAAAAAACAAAAAAAAAAAAAAATTCGCGCTCGCTTCGCTCGCGCATTAAATACTTCCAAACTGTTATATTTTGACCAAAACTACAATGATTTCTGAAACTACAAACTTTTTAATACATTTCTTTTTGATACTATAGTATTTTAGGGATTTTGACATCGATTATTGCACACTACATCATGAACATTTGTTTTTTGGTTAATGTTATGTTTTATGTTTTTTTTTTTGCAATAAAGAGTATTGTATTGTATTGTATTGATTATGACAATATGCTCGTAAAATTAAGTAACCAGCTACATATTTGAACCATGCTGCTACGGAACCCTACAATGCGCGTGGCCCGACACGCTCTTGGCCGGTTTTTAAAATGAAGTACGTACACTTAAAAAAACATTGTTGACATTCTAGGTCAATGTATGTTTGAATTTATTATAGTAAAATGACTGATATTATAATAAAATATATACATAATTTTAAACTATCCAAGATTAGTAAAAACTAACTGACCACTTTGCAATTTAACTTTGATTTAAAAGAACTACATTTGCATAGTTTTGAATTAAAACTCGCAATTATTGACTTTAGTAGTCTACTTGTGTTTTAATATGAATCGTATTTAATATACCGTCAAATAATGTGAATTTTGGGTTCTCAAAATTAGCATTCACTCACACTTAGTAGGTACTTACTTAATTGTTTGGCGACTAATATTGAGATTCAAAAAACCTACCCCTATTAAAAATATGTAGTTTAAAGAATACTGAACTCGTTTACTAGGGCTTCTAGGATAGGATCTTATTCCCATTTTTGAATCCAAGATGGAGAATATTCTTTTTTTTTCTTTTTCGTGCTTTGTGCATTTTTAATAACTTTTTGAACCCATATTTTTTTTTGCCTCACAGTTAATAATTCATTGCCATTCATTGCCAAATTATTACTTTTCATTATTATTTCTTACCAGCCCATATACGTCCCCACCGAGGGGCACTGGCCTCCCTTCGAAACACGAAGGGGATTTAGGCCATGTCCACCACGCTGGCCCAATGCGGGTTGGTGGACCGCTCGTCTTTCGAAAATGAATTTTCTTGGACGGGCGGGTTTCATCACGATGTTTTCCTTCACCGTTGAGCAAGTGATAATTAGAAAACCGTACATAAATCCGAAAAGACGAATTTAGTGGTACAGGCCCGCACCAGGATTTGAACCCGTGACCTTCGGATTACAAGTCTGGCTCATTACCAACTGGGCTATCACTGCCTCCATTATTATTAGCACCCCAAATTTTTTGCAGCCCATTCACGATTTTGCTGCCTCATTTATTAAACTGCCTTTTCTTATAACGTTTTTTGTTTGAGTAAAGATAAAATAGTGTACTAACATCACTATTTTTTCAATTAAGTATACAGCATGACATAGATCAAAGAAGTTTTTCTGTATACTGTACATGTTAGAAAACATATTAAATACCTACATGTTTAGCTTTTTATACATATTAAATATTTGTTGTATGATTATGACAGTTCTATTTATTCAAATATCGGCACTGTGCCGCAATGCGTCAAAGTTGTCAATGTCACTAACATCTTTGCCGTGCCGGGGACGAAGTGTTTTACATTCGTTTTTCCAGATAACAAAATAAAGTTTATAATTTTACAGTGAAGCGTTATAGTATGAAGCGATTGATTGAAAACTATATTGTGCGAATATTACTTGAAGAAAACTATAAACAGATTATGTAAAATTGTATGATCGAAAACCCTTGTGATACATAATTCTTGATTTTATTCTTGAATAAAACGTACTATAAAAAAGGTGGTAAGGACAGTAAAGACCACAACACTAAACTGTCATTCTTCTCAAAATATGTTTTATGTTTTCTCATATTGTTAGGTTTTTAATTAATTATTCAAACACATTATTTAAAAAAAAACAATTACAACAGTGCTGTTTCTTTAGGTTAATAACAAAAACACCTTAACGTGTTTGAGAAAAAAACCTTGCAGTCGATCATATTAGATACCTACATGTAGATTTCACCATTTAAATATTAGCTAAACTGGTCTTTCCACACTATGTATCACGGTATTTAAAAATGTCGGTTTATCACGTCATACATGAAGCGAAGCTCTCGTAACCTTACATATTATGCATGTCAATTACATACACTAATGTTGCAACATTTTGTAGTTCGAGGGGCGGGTTTGGCGGGGGTGAATAAGTAGATATAAACAGGTAGGCGCTAATAGGGAATATGCATGTGATTCAAATATGGATTACCTACATATTTTATAAATGATCTTTGACACTTCACAATTACGTCTATTTGAATATTTTTGATTGTGATTTTTGAGTAGAAAATTTAAAAAGTGGAGAAAATATCCGAAACGCATTGCTATAGGCCAGAGTGACTATGACGACAAAGTCAATGACAACAAAATGTCGGTCACTGATTGATTGTTATACAGTAATTGTTTATTGGGTTTATAGAACGTTTTATAGATGGAGAATATTATTCCATGATAAATTTGTTGAACATAAACCAAAAGCCACACAGTTATTCCAATCTGACCTCCTCAACTAATTGATTCCAAACTATGAAGCACGCCAAAATAGTGGCCTTTTTAAGTTCTCGTTTCGGTTAGCTACTTTTAACTTTTTAGAAAAAAAAAATTATTACTTTTCATCGTAGATAATTTTTTACTATTATTAAGCAATGTAAGTTATTACTAAAAAAATAAAAGAAAAACATGCGTATTCCCAACTCATTGTTAGGATATAAGTATACTAAGCTTCAGCCTAATTGGGTCATTCATTAGCTTTAAAGTTATCAACAAGTAAACAAGTCAGTCAGGAAATAAACTAGCTGCCATGGAGAAAATCTTCATAAATAGCATACTTGTCGGACAGATGCTTCGTCAGGTTATTTTGTGTCGATCATGATTCATCATGATAGACGTAACCGCGACAAGTGGATTTGTTAGTAACCTATCCCAATCAACCCGTTAAGAGTTGATTTCAACCCGTTAAAAGTTGCTTTTAACCCGTTCAGGGTTGGTTGGGTTAAATTATAACTGCAACCCCACGCACGAGCCGAACGATCGAAGCGCACGTGCTGCGGTAGCGGCCGACGAAGTGCCAGAAACGATTGTGGTTGCGTAGACGGTTGTCGCAGTTCCGCTCAGCTGTCACAAACATAATTTATTTATACATCTTTTTTTTTACTTTTATTTAGTCAAAATACAGTGTTGATGACAACATTTTTATAAACGTAATACTTTGGTAGTTTACCTATATCACGCATCTTGAAGTTTTTGCTGCTTAACAATAACAACCCTTAAAAACTTCAAACAATACTGATTGACAAATAGAAAAAGTTGAAAAACTTGTATTGGGAAAAAATAACTTACAGCATTAATTGGCGTATCAGAATAAAACATCCTGCATTAACGCCCTGACATGACTTCACTCTGTGCAAGATGAGTCCTGATTAGACTTTCTGATGCGCATCAAAAACACCGAGTTTTTGAGCAGAACAAAATGATGGCCCGAATTGTAACTGGTAATGAAACCTGGTTTTACCATTACGAACCTGTCTAAGCGAGAGTCTATGCAATGACATGACAAGGCACACCCTTTCCTACGAAGGTATCTCAATCGGCTGGAAAGATCATGGCAACGATCTCTTCGGATACAGAAGGTATCCTTTTGATCGATTATAAGGAACGTGGTTATCTCCATAACTTCATATAAAAATCTTTTTTTTTTTCGATTGCATTATTATTATTTTTTTGTTCTTTTTTATTGGTTATTGTTGCTGAATACTTCTGGAGTTTTTTCGTTGAGGTGGGAATTCACGTGTCTACGCTGTCTGTGTTTAGCACATTCAAACGTCGACCTCCGATCCACAAATCCGTGTTTGGTGGTTTGATGGTAAGAGCCTCAACCAGTGACCAGCTCTGAGTCAGTACAGTCAATCCGGCGGTCTTCTCACAATCCACTAACCCTGAGTGAGACTCAGCTCGAGTATCAACGGCTCTCTGACATCATCCTCCTGCTATCTCCATCCTCTCAGGGACCAACCCAAACTCCTTCGGCCCTTTCAATCGATCGATCTGGCTTTCTCTTATTTATTCGACCTCCTAAATTGGTATTCATTGTTCTAACGATAAAATGGTTCCAACATCTTTACATCATCGATGTCTAATCAGTACACACCGTTCTACACTTTGCTTGTAAATTCTATATTCAAAAATGTTTGCTTACTATGGATATTACACCCTGACTTCAGTTTTGAATGAATTCATGTTTACTGTTAGTTCCAACTTCATTAAATAATATTGCAACACATTACACCAGAACATACATGTACTCATGTTCTTATTTATGACATCAATATTTTGCATCATCAGTATGTCTTGTCAGAACCTACTGATGGACACAGATCTTCTTCCACACACCTCCACATCGATCTCCTCCCGAAGACCTTCACATCGATCGATCCTGCGCAAACCGCATCCAGCGGTCTTTAAATATCTTGTATGTATATTTATATCTGTTTATTATATATCTATACATGTATATCTCTTAACTATCAATACATGTGTGTATATATTATAGGTGTGTGTGTATACGTGTGTATGTGACGTATGTCTGTTTATATGAATATATATCTATCTATTTGTTTTCTTCAATATCCACAAACATTACACTTCAATCATCATACTAACATTCATTACACTTCACATTTTTTTATCAGCCCTATACGTCCCCAACGAGGGGCACGGGCCTCTCTTCGAAACACGTTTTTTTTAAATTATATTCAATAATTTATTTATTTTATAATATCTATTTATTTGTAGTTTGTGTATTCCCCCCCCCCCCCAAGATGTCAGCCTTGCCGTGGCGGGGGGCTCAGTAACTTCCAACTAATTACGTTGTAGGTACTATCTTGCAATAATAAATAAAAGACCTATTTCTGGCCTTTTTAGCTTTTTTTGCAGATTTTTTGTACCTCCACGCATCTTTAGTTTGAAGTGAAACTAATGACATCACAAGTGCACCACTACACTTTTTATAGTTTTTATTTTCTGTTTCAGATTAATTTATTATACTCAGGTACAACCAACATCCAATCTTCGATTCTATGAAAATACAAACATAAAGATATTTTACAAGGACTATCATTGTAGCAATCAAGAAGTATGTTACTTAACTAACTTATGAACTCAAAATTCAAGGTAAATAATAAAATTATTATACAATAAATATAAGTAAATAAAAACAATCATTAAAGTCTAAACTAATGTAAAATATTGCAACTTATTCAACACTTTGAGTAATAATAATTTGATAATTTTGAATTAATTACCTCTCGCCATTATACGTTATGTTCTATCTAATACTCCTTAGAATGTATATCAATTGTGGCATCAAGTGATCCCATGCTCTGTCTATCCCGATAGGTATTATAGGCGTGTGCGTATGTATATGTATCTTTTTTTTTACAGAAATAGCATCGCTTACAGTAATCATCAACGCAACTATGCTACTCATACTGACGATACATCACTAGATGAATAACGAAAGCGACAATTTGAAGCGGCGAAGCACTGTACGCGTAACTGAAACCACCGATGGAAGATTCTTGCAGCACCGACCGTGGACACTTTAAGCTAACTCTCAAAGTGAACATCTTTATTCAAACTGAGGCAATATAATGATACTAGGTAATTATATTAAATATAAATACTTTTTAAATGGAGCTATATGACACCCTCTAACAATCGCCACACGTTATTAGCTCATTTAAAGCGCGAAAAGATATATTTTAAACAATTCATAAAATTACGCCGCTTGAGCTTTCCCGTACAATTTTGTGTAACCATAAAAAATCTAAATCTGGGTAAATCTGGTACGCCCACTAAATGTCTAATCAATACCCACGAGATCTCCATGTGGGCCTTTGTAGTTCGGTTTCAGCGGTGAAATTGACATCAAATATTTGTTTTACTGTTTCAGATTATAGAATGTTCAGTTATCGGCGATCTGCCAACTTCAAACTTCTAAAAAAACGAAGAGAAAACTTGAAACGATCATAAAGCAGAAATCACAATTTTTTAAAAGAACAAGGCTTTCATGACTAAAGGTATTAAAAAACTTATTTAATATATTTTTTTTAAAGAGGGGGGGGATTGGGTTCGATTCCTAATATTGCCAATGAAAAATTGGTACCAAATTTTTTAAGTTGCATACCTGTATTACAATTACAGAACGCTCATTCGTCATATTTTTGCGGCCTGGGAGGACTCGCAGGATGCTCTTGGAGTCTTCTGTGATTTGTCCAAGGCTTTCGATTGTGTTCATTATGAAACTCTGATCAGAAAATCACATCATTATAGCATAAGAGGAGACGCACTTAAGCTTCTGGAATCTTACCTGAGTAATAGGATCCAGAAGGTGGAGGTTAACGGCACTAGGTCACCTGGGTCCGCAGTCTGTATGGGCGTCCCACAGGGTTCAATCCTAGGACCATTCCTGTTTCTCGTTTACATTAATGACTTACCATTTCTTGTTAAAGACGCCCATGAGATCGTACTATTTGCAGATGACACATCACTCATATTTAAAGTGAAGAGGTACGACTCTGATTATGACGATGTGAATACTGCGATCTCAAAGGTAGTTGAATGGTTTACTGTAAATAACCTTCTTTTGAACGAGAAAAAAACCAAATGTGTTAAATTTACCTTGCCCAATGTTAAACAGGTTAATACCAATGTACAGGTTAGGAATGAAAAACTGGGCATTGTGGAATCTAGTGTATTCTTAGGAATAACTCTTGATGCAAATCTTCAATGGGGTCCTCATATTGATGGGTTAGCGAGCAGACTCAGCTCAACAGCCTACGCAGTTAAAAAAATCCGTCAATAATCGGACGTTGAAACCGCGAGAACCGTATAATTCAGTTACTTCCACAGCCTAATGTCATATGGCATTTTACTGTGGGGTAATGCTGCGGATATCAATAAGATCTTTGTTCTGCAGAAAAGGGCTGTTCGCGCGATTTATCAAATGAGACCTAGAATGTCTCTTAGACAAATGTTCAAAAAAATAGATATTTTGACTTTTGCATCCCAATATATATGTGACAATCTTTTATATGTGAAGAAAAAATAGGTAAAAAAACTTTTTAAGTTAAACGGTTTTATGTTACACATACATTGCAATGT
The DNA here is from genome assembly GCA_949987775.1 of Aproaerema taeniolella. NCBI lineage: Eukaryota > Metazoa > Arthropoda > Insecta > Lepidoptera > Gelechiidae > Aproaerema > Aproaerema taeniolella. Next base: position 79,871 of record CATLJT010000327.1, read on the forward strand.
TTAAGATAAATGTACTAAAAACCAAAAAATAATAAAATAGATACAGTCGTGGGAATTATAAACATATACATAGACTAGACTAAAATAAAACCGCGGGGCACGTCAATCGTCTACAAATTATCGACTTAATGTGCCCCACGGTTTTATTTTAGTCTAGTCTATGCATATGTTTATAATTCCCACGACTGTATCTATTTTATTATTTTTTGGTTTTTAGTACATTTATCTTAAACATTGCAATGTATGTTTAACATAAAACCGTTTAACTTAAAAAGTTTTTTTACCTATTTTTATTTTCTAGTTTTTAGTTTTTATTAAAAACATACATTTGGTAGCGGCGGCCATCTTGCATTTCAATTTTTTATAGTATATTGTATTCTGCTTGTTGAGCCCTTTCATTTGATACCCATATTGATGGGATTGATAAAACCTACGTTATCCGCCATTTTGTAGCGGCCGCCATCTTGGATTTCAATTTTTTATAGTATATTGTATTTTGCTTGTTGAGCCCTTTCATTTGATACCCATATTGATGGGATTAATAAAACATAAATTATCCGCCATTTTGTAGCGGCGGCCATCTTGAATTTATAATGAAAATGAATAAACATAATTGTATTGTCACCAAAATCCAAAGTGTATACAAAATTTCAGATTAATCGGTTGACAGGAAGAGGGTGAAATTTGAATTACTAAATTTGACCCAAGAATAACAAATAAAAAACAAACGGGGTGAGCTAAATAAAACCGTTTAATAAAAATGAACATTTGTTTAAGAAAAATAGCGATAGGCACAATGTAAATACTAGGACCAAGCATAAACTGGATGTACTAGACAGTCGTATCCACAAGGTCACGAACTCTTTTATGGGTCAATGTATACGTTTCTATAATAAGATTCCCATGTGTATTCAAAATTTACCTTTGGATAAATTTAAGACAGTGATTAAACAAAAACTTTGCAAAAAGGGCTATCACAAAATTTCTGATTATCTATCAGACAGGCAGCCATGGGAATGAACTGCTCAGCTCTAGAGTTATTTCAGATTTAGTTAAAATGAGTAAATAAGAAAATTATTAATGCGATTTAAAAGAGCAACCACAGAGTTTCTTGCCTGTTCTTCTCTGGGGAAGACTACACCTTTGCGAATAGGCGTAGAGTCAGTAGGATTAGAGGTACGAATGCGTATGTATGTATTTAAATCGTTTAATGTATGTTTGTATGTATTTCATTGTAATCTTGACTTGTTTTAAGTGACATCCTGAATGTCCTATAAAATAAAGATTTTTTCTATTCTATTCTATTCTCTATTCTCCCTGTATTACAGAAGGAGACTTAAATTTTAATTTAAAAGTTGGTATTGATTGGCCCTTTTTTTTTCACTATCAAAATTACAAAGAACTGTTATTTCAGTATAGATGAAAGTCTGAGTCACATTCTGTAACACGGACCTAAATACTGATGGTTGCGCTTATGACGAAATTATGGTACCATCCAGTCAGGTGCTCCTATCGGAAAGGTCACGGAGGTCACTCCAGGTGTGAAGCGGGTCAGTAAAGTTATGAAGATAAATAAAATTTAAATTAAAGTGTTCAAGTAAATACTCATCTCTGATATATCATTAGTAATTATTTAATTATTTTGAAACCTTATTTCATACGTTTAAGTAATATTAATAATAAACAATAATGTTATTTTTTTACAGAAGAAGAAAATCACGTCAGATATGAAATATGACGCTACATCAAGCCGACCACGTGACGCAAGCCGCAGCCGGGCCGGGACTACAGCAGGTACAGCACCTCTGTACTAACTGATGTAGTGCTATGTACACACGGCAGCATATCAGGCTATGCATGTTGACCTTGACGTTACCCTTATCACGCTCGTAGTAGCACTGGTTTTCATGGTGTTAATGGGTAACCTAACGTGCTGCTGTCCGTACGTAGTCATGAAGCATTTGTTTGAAAAATCATATACAGGGTGTTAAGTAATTCGATCTTATCCTCTCGGGTGGTGAATCAGCCCATGAAACTGAACTTTTCCTAAGAACAAATGCCGAAATACGAAAAAAATTTTTTAACTGCCCATACCAATTGCAATCATTTTGTATGGGTAGTCAAAAATTTTTTTTCGTATTTCGGCATTTGTTCTTAGAGAAAGTTGTTCAGTTTCATGGGCTGATTCACCACCCGAGAGGATAAGATCGAATTACTTAATACCCTGTAGAGCAATTTAAACAATGTTTTCACACTGAACTGGTAGTGACAGAAACACTTTAGTAAAAGTCAGTAGGTAGACGGCACACGAAGGTTTGCTGCGTCAGAAGCAAAAGACTACCGATCTTTCTCCACAATGCATCACGTATCATCATAGCTGATAACTCTCAAATTCATGACCCACTAATACTCTGCTTGCCCGGTTAGAGATATTGGTGTGAGCTCACGTATCTATGTCATATTACACAAACACAGTAAATTTAATTAAATATTGATATGTGCATTTTAAATGGCAATATTCATATAAACTTACATACATACGCTCACGCCCATAATCCCTAACGGGGTAGGCAGAGCATCAGTGGGTCTAAAACCACTGATGCCACGTTTGACACAAATTGTGAGGGTTATCAGATGGAACAAGTTGCATAATGGTGAGACGTGGCCAACCTTTCGCCCATTATACAGAAAAACCCTCGCATCCCTCTTACAGACTTTAGCTGTATACCTGAGAAAAGTAAGTAGCAATATTCATTCATGTATTATTATAAAATTCAATACTGAACTTAGCCTACCCTGATTTTTTTCCTATTTACGTTAAACATATGTTAAACTAATAATAGTCATAAAACATGCAAAGGAATGCATTTGGTGCGCTTTTAAAGACTTTAGCACCATTTTATAAAAGTCAAAAATAGGTGTTATGGATACAACAACTTAGTTAATTAACATTTTTATTATTTTTTCAGATAACAACAAAGCGACAACCGTTCAGCGACGCCGTCAAAATTATTTTCAAATCTTCCAACCACGCTAAGGCAGGAAACGATCTTATTAGATAAATAAACTGTATTAGTGATATTTGTATAAGTAATTAAATTTTTATTTATTATGAACACATATATTGTTTCATTATATTACTAAAAATAGTTCGTCTGGTATCTAATGGTTTCAAACTACAGCTCTGCCTATCCAATAGAAAATATTATGTGTGAATGGATTTATTTTAAAATAAAGGATAATAACCAACAATTATTTTGTCATTACGACACCTAAGTTTTTCAATTCAATAGCTAACGACAGAAGCACACTAACACACATCTATTATTCCTTTCGGGGTAGGCAGAACGGCCTGTGATACACAAACTTTAAATAAACTACAACGCTGTTTTCAAGTGTAGGTATACACGACGGCTCATTAGGCTATTCATGTTAACCTCTACATCGGCCCTTATTCCGCTTGAGATTGCATAGACTTTGTGCTAATGAGTAACTTGACGTATTGTTTTCTGTCTATATATCTTTAGTTATTGGTACCTACTGACGTGCAGTGCCATCTTTTGACGAATAACTAATAACTAACTTTTTTTAAATTATTTCTCCCAGGCCATAGACTATAGTGGTAGTTTTCCTTATCCTTCAGGATAGGCAAAGGACAAAGGCATACAGCCAAATCTTTTATTTCTATGTAACACCGTAAACATAGAAATAAGTAATGGTAATTCTGCACAAATAGGGCAAAAAGAAAGCAGCCCATGCAGCCGTCGTCGTGCTCCATACCGACATGGGTGTCGTTTAATAGGTTCGAAGCCCGAAGCGTCACCAAGCATATTACCAGCCGACCGCCATCATACCGACATGGGTGTCGTTTAATAGGTTCTTAGGGGTGCTGATTTCGAAAATGACATCCATTTTGAAATCCAAGATGGCGGACATGGATTTTTTGAAAATACCTTCATAGGTGTCGTTTAATAGGTTTTCGTGGGTGCTGATTCCGAAAATGACATACGTTTTGAAATCCAAGATGGCGGAAATCGATTTTATGGAAAATACCGTCATGGGTGTCGTTTAATAGGTTTTCGGGGGTGCTGATTCCGAAAATGACATACGTTTTGAAATCCAAGATGGCGGACATAAATTTTTTGCTAAATATCGTCATGGGTGTCGTTTTTTGGGTATTCAGGGGTGCTGTTTAAGAATATAACATCCATTTTTAAGTCCAAGATGGCGGCCGTGAAAAACAGAAAAAAATTAAAAACTTTTTTAAATTTATAAAAAAAGGCACAACCGCCTCGCGACCTGCTTTAGCAGGTCGCGCACCACGCGAAACCTAGTAATATTATATAAAGCTACAATACCACTGACTGACCGATTGACTGACTGACTGACTGGGTGACAGAATTGTTCTCCCAGATGGAGCGGCGGGAGGTGAAAACTTTGTATGGAGGGTGTGGAGAGGGTGTCGCGGAGGGTACGGGAAAACCTCGAGATCCTCGGATCCACCTTCTCATCAGGTGGCGACCCACCTTCCCGGGCGAACCGTTGCAGATGGAGCGGTGGCGCTCGAACTAAGGTCGACCCACACCCTGGTCGAAATCTACCGGTGACGTCATTTTTTCGATTTTCGCAAAAACAAGATGGCCGATATACAAAATGATTATTGCTGTATCTCCGGAACCGTTTGGCATAAGTGGGGTGTGCTCGAATAAGTGTTTTACAGGGGGGTGAGATGCAGGTGGCTGTCAAATTTTTTTTTCAAGATGGCGGATCCAAGATGGCAACCGGAAATGAAGTTGCTCCGATCCGGACGAAAATCGGTATCTGGGGGGTTTGGGGGACGAAGATTCCGAATATCGGGTCAGTTTTTCGATTCCACCATTTTCAAAGATGGCCGCCATACAAGGAGTGGTGAGGCGAGGCCGCAGGCCGAGCCGAACTACGACGCCACGCCGCGAGGCGAGGCCGTAGGCCGAGGCCAGCTGCGTTAAAGGCAAGGCCGAAGGCCGAGCTCCGCGCAGGGCGTAGCCCGGAGCGTCCCCCCCTCAAATCCAAGATGGCCGCCATACAAGTTTAGATTCTAAAGGTGAGGCGAGGTCGAAGACCGAGCCGAACGCGCGAGGCGAGGCCGAAGGCCGAGGCGAGCCGCGTATAGGGTGAGGCCGAAGGCCGAACTCCGCGTAGGGCGAAGCCCGGATCGGCCCCCCCCCCAATCAAAGATGGCCACCATACAAGTTTAGATTCTAAAGGTGAGGCGAGGTCGAAGACCGAGCCGAACGCGCGAGGCGAGGCCGAAGGCCGAGGCGAGCCGCGTATAGGGTGAGGCCGAAGGCCGAACTCCGCGTAGGGCGAAGCCCGGAGCGGCCCCCCCCCCCAATCAAAGATGGCCACCATACAAGTTTAGATTTTTAAGGTGAGGCGAGGTCGCAGACCGAGCCGAACGCGCGAGCCGAGGCCGTAGGCCGAGGCGAGCTGCGTATAGGGCGAGGCCGAAGACCGAGCTCCGCGTAGGGCGAAGCCCGAAGCGTCACCAAGCATATTACCAGCCGACCGCCATCATACCGACATGGGTGTCGTTTAATAGTTTTTCAGGGGTGCTGATTTCGAAAATGACATCTATTTTGAAATCCAAGATGGCGGACATGGATTTTTTGGAAAATACCATCATAGTTGTCGTTTAATAGGTTTTCGGGGGTGCTGATTCCGAAAATGACATACGTTTTGAAATCCAAGATGGCGGACATAAATTTTTTGCAAAATATCGTCATGGGTGTCGTTTTTTGGGTATTCAGGGGTGCTGATTAATGAAATAACATCCATTTTTAAATCCAAGACGGCGGCCGTGAAAAAAAAAATTAAAAACTTTTTAAAATTTATAAAAAAAGCAAAACCGCCTCGCGACCTGCTTAAGCAGGTCGCGCACCACGCGAAACCTAGTTAATTAATTAAACTATATAAAGCTACAATACCACTCACTCACTGACTGACTGACTGATTGACATAATTGTTCTCCCAGAAGGAGGGTCGGGAGGTGAAAATGATGTTTAAGGGGTGTGGTCAGAATTTTACGGTGAGTATAGGAAAACCTCGACATCTTCAGATTCTCCTCCTCATCAGGTGGCGGCCCACCTTCCCGGGTGAACCGTTCGACTTGGACCGGTGGTGCTCAAACAAAGGTCGACCGGCACCCTGATCAAAGTCTATGGGTGACATTTTTTTTTCGATTTTCAAAAAAAACAAGATGGCCGCCATACAAAAACGAGATTTTTTATCTCCTCTGATTCGGACCAAATTCGGTATCCGAGGGTTTTAGGGGTCGCTGAATCCGAATATTGGAAAAGATTTTCGATTTCGCCATTTTCCAAGATGGCCGCCCTACAAGGAGTGGTGAGGCGAGGCCGAAGGCCGAGCCGAACCACGACGCGCCGCGAGGCGAGGCCGCAGGCCGAGGCGAGCTGCGTATAAGGCGAGGCCGAAGGCCGAGCTCCGCGTAGGGCGAAGCACGGAGCGTCCCCCCCCCAATCCAAGATGGCCGCCATTTAAGTTTAGATTCTAAAGGTGAGGCGAGGTCGTAGACCGAGCCGACCGCGCGAGGCGAGGTCGAAGGCCGAGCCGAGCTGCGTATAGGGCGAGGCCGAAGGCCGAGCTCCGCGTAGGGCGAAGCCCGAAGCGTCACCAAGCATCTTACCGGCCGACCGCAATCCGAAAATTTCATATCCGCCATCTTGGATTTTAGTTGGGGGAATCGTGACGCGAAGGGCGAAGCCCGGAGCGTCTTGATTCTCCCCACGAAAAATCCAAGATGGCGGATATGAAATTTTCGAGCATATCGACATGGGTGTCATTTAATAGGTTTTCGGAGTTTGTGGTTCCAAAAATGACATCCATTTTGAAATCCAAGATGGCGGACATGCATTTTTTGTGAAAAACTGTCATGGGTGTCGTTTAATAGGTTTTCGGGGATGCTGATCCCGAAAATGACATTTATTTTCAAATCCAAGATGGCGGACATGCATTTTTTTGAAAATCCGTCATGGGTGTCGTTTTTTTTGTTTTCGGGGGTACTGATTCTTAAAATAACATCGATTTTTAAATCCAAGATGGTGGCTGTGAGAAACCAAAAAAGAATGAACGCCTTTTTGACCCAACAAATAGGGTAGCACAACCGCCTCGCGGCCTGTTTTAGCAGGTCGCGCACCACGCGAAACCAAGTTATACTATATAAAGCTACATTAGCACTCACTCACTGACTGACTGACTGACTGACTGATTGACATAATTGTTCTCCCAGAAGGAGTGTCGGGAGGTGAAAATGATGTATGACGGTTGTGGTCACAATTTTCCGTCGAGTATGGGAAAACCTCGACATCTTCGGATTCTTTTCCTCATCAGGTCGCGACCCACCTTCCCGGGCGAACCGTTGGAGTTGAACCGGTGGTACTTGAACAAAGGTCGACCGGCATCCTGGTCAAAGTCTAACGGGAACAATTTTTTTTCGATTTTCAAAAAAACAAGATGGCCGCCATACAAAATTGATATTTTGGTATATCCTCCGATTCGGACCAAATTCGGTATCCAGGGGTTTTTGGGGTCGCTGAATCCGATTATCTAAAATGATTTTCGATTTCGCCATTTTCCAAGATGGCCGCCATTTAAGTTTAGATTCTAAAGGCGAGGCGAGGCCGAAGGCCGAGCCGAGCTGCGTATAGGGCGAGGCCGAAGGCCGAGCTCCGCGTAGGGCGAAGCCCGAAGCGTCACCAAGCATCTTACCGGCCGACCGCAATCCGAAAATTTCATATCCGCCATCTTGGATTTTAGTTGGGGAAATCGTGACGCGAAGGGTGAAGCCCGGAGCGTCTCGATTCTCCTCACCAAAAATCCAAGATGGCGGATATGTAAATTTCGGGCATACCGACATGGGTGTCGTTTAAAAGGTTTTCGGGGGTGCGGATTCCGAAAATGATATCCATTTTGAAATCCAAGATGGCGGACATGCATTTTTCTCAAAACCCGTCTTGGGTGTCGTTTAATACGTTTTCTGGGGTACTGATTCCGAAAATGACATACGTTTTGAAATTTAAGATGGCGGACATAAATTTTTTGCAAAATATCTACATGGGTGTCGTTTTTTGGGTATTCAGTTGTGCTGATTAAGAAAATAACATCCATTTTTAAATCCAAGATGGCGGCCGTGAAAAACAAAAAAAAAATTTAAAACTTTTTTAAAATTTATAAAAAAAGGCACAACCGCCTCGCGGCCTGCTTTGATAGGTTTTCGCGGTTGCTGATCCCGAAAATGACATTTATTTTCAAATCCAAGATGGCAGACATGCAGTTTTTGGAAAAATCCGTCATGGGTGTCGTTTTTTAGGTTTTTGGGTGTACTGATTCTAAAAATAACATCGATCCAAGATGGAGGACATGCAGTTTAAAAAAATTCTGTCATGGGTGTCGTTAAATAGGTTTTCGGGGATGCTGATTACGAAACTGACATCCATTTTGAAATCCAAGATGGGGGTCGTGACAAACCAACAAAAGTATGAACGCCTTTTTGACCCTACAAATAGGGTACCACAACCGCCTCGCGCACCACGCGAAACCAAGTTATTATACTATATAAAGCTACATTACCACTGACTCACTGACTCACTGATTGACATAATTGTTCTCCCAGAAGGAGGGTCGGGAGGTGAAATTGATGTATATGGGGTGTGGTCAGAATTTTCCGTCAAGTATGGGAAAACCTCGACATCTTCGGATTCTTCTCCTCTTCAGGTCACGACCCACCTTCCCGGGCGAACCGTTGGATTTGGAGCGGTGGTGCTCGAACAAAGGTCGACCCACACCCTGGTCGAAGTCTACAGGTGACAAAATTTTTTCGATTTTCAAAAAAACAAAATGGCCGCCATACAAAAACGAGATTTTTGTATCTCCTCTGATCCGGACCAAATTTGGTATCCGGGGGTTTTAGGGGTCGCTGAATCTGAATATCTGGTTAAATTTTTGATATCGCCATTTTCCAAGATGGCCGCCATACAAGGAGTGGTGAGGCGAGGCCGAAGGCCGAGCCGAACCACGACGCGCCGCGAGTCGAGGCCGCAGGCCGAGGCGAGCTGCGTATGAAGCGAGGCCAAAGGCCGAGCTCCGCATAGGGCGAAGCCCGGAGCGTCCCCCCCCCCAATCCAAGATGGCCGCCATTTAAGTTTAGATTCTAAAGGTGAGGCGAGGTCGTAGACCGAGCTGCGTATAGGGCGGGGCCGAAGGCCGAGTTCCGCGTAGGGCAAAGCCCGAAGCGTCACCAAGCATCTTACCGGCCGACCGCCATCCGAAAATTTCATATCTGCCATCTTGGATTTTAGTTGGGGGAATCGTGACGCGAAGGGCGAAGCCCGGAGCGTCTCGATTCTCCCCACCAAAAATCCAAGATGGCGGATATGAAATTTTCGGGCATGTCGACATGGGTGTCGTTTAATAGGTTTTCGGGGGTGCTGATTCTGAAAATGACATCCATTCTGAATTCCAAGATGGCGGATATGCATTTTTTATAAAAAACCGACATGGGTGTCGTTTGATAGGTTGTCGGGGGTGCTGATTCTTAAAATGACATCCATTTTGAAATCAAAGATTGCGGACATGCATTTTTTGGAAAAATCCGTCATGGGTGTCGTTTTTTAGGTTTTCGGGGGTACTGATACTTAAAATAACATCGATTTTTATATCCAAGATGGTGGCCGTGACAAACCAAATAAGTATGAACACCTTTTTGACCCTAAAAATAGGGTAGCACAACTGCCTTGCGGCCTGCTTTAGCAGGTCGCGCACCACGCGAAAATTAGTTATAATATATATATATAATATATAAAGCTACATTACCACTGACTTACTGACTGACTCACTGATTGACATAATTGTTCTCCCAGAAGGAGGGTCGGGAGGTGAAATTGATGTATATGGGGTGTGGTCAGAATTTTCCGTCAAGTATGGGAAAACCTCGACATCTTCGGATTCTTCTCCTCTTCAGGTCACGACCCACCTTCCCGGGCGAACCGTTGGATTTGGAGCGGTGGTGCTCGAACAAAGGTCGACCCACACCCTGGTCGAAGTCTACAGGTGACAAAATTTTTTCGATTTTCAAAAAAACAAAATGGCCGCCATACAAAAACGAGATTTTTGTATCTCCTCTGATCCGGACCAAATTCGGTATCCGGGGGTTTAAGGGGTCGCTGAATCTGAATATCTGGTTAAATTTTTGATATCGCCATTTTCCAAGATGGCCGCCATACAAGGAGTGGTGAGGCGAAGCCGAAGGCCGAGCTCCGCGTAGGGCGAAGCCCGGAGCGTTCCCCTCCCAATCCAAGATGGCTGCCATTTAAGTTTAGATCCTAAAGGTGAGGCGAGCCGAGCTGCGTATAGGGCGAGGCCGAAAGCCGAGCTCCGCGTTGGGTGAAGCCCGAAGCGTCACCAAGCATCTTACTGGCCGACTGCCATCCGAAAATTTCATAACCGCCATCTTGGATTTTAGTTGGGGAAATCGTGACGCGAAGGGCGAAGCCCGGAGCGTCTCGATTCTCCCCACCAACAATCCAAGATGGCGGATATGAAATTTTCGGGCATGCCGACATGGGTGTCGTTTACTAGGTTTTCGGGGGTGCTGATTCCGAAAATGAATTTTTAAATCCAAGATTGTGGCCGTGAAAAACCAAAAAAAGAATAAACGCCTTTTTGACCCTACAAATAGGGTAGCACAACCGCCTCGCGGACTGCTTTAGCAGGTCGCGCACCACGCGAAACCTAGTTATTATACTATATAAAGCTACATTACCACTCACTGACTGACTGACTGGGTGATTGACATAATTGTTCTCCCAGAAGGAGGGTCGGGAGGTGAAAATAGTGTATGAAGGGTGTGGTTAAAATTTTTTGTCGAGTAAGGGAAAACCTCGACATCTTCGGATTCTCCTCTTCATCAGGTCGTGACCCACCTTCCCGGGCGAACCGTTGGAGTTGGATCGGTGGTGCTCGAACAATGGTCGACCGGCAGCCTGGTCAAAGTCTACAGGTGACAAAATTTTTTCGATTTTCAAAAAACAAGATGGCCGCCATACAAAATTTATATTTTGGTATATCCTCCGATTCGGGCCAAATTCGGTATCCAGGGTTTTTTGGGGTCGCTGAATCCGAATATCTAAAAAGATTTTCGATTGCAACATTTTCCAAGATGGCCGCCATACAAGGAGTGGTGAGGCGAGACCGAAGGCCGAGCTCCGCGTAGGGCGAAGCCCGGAGCGTCCCCCACCCAATCCCAGATGGCCGCCATTTAAGTTTAGATTCTAAAGGTGAGGCGAGGTCGTAGACCGAGCCAAATGAGCGAAACGAGGCCGAAGGCCGAGCTGAGCTGCGTATAGGGTGAGGACGAAGGCCGAACTCCGCGTAGGGCGAAGCCCGAAGCGTCACCAAGCATCTTACCGGCCGACCGCAAGCCCGGAGCGTCTCGATTCTCCCCACCAAAAATCCAAGATGGCGGATATGTAATTTTCGGGCATACCGACATTGGTATCGTTTAATAGAATTTCGGTGGTGCTGATTCCGAAAATGATATCCATTTTGAAATCCAAGATGGCGGACATGCATTTTTCTCAAAAACCGTCAAGGTTGTCGTTTAAAACGTTTTCTGGGGTACTGATTCCGAAAATGACATACGTTTTGAAATCCAAGATGGCGGACATAAATTTTTTGCAAAATATCTACATGGGTGTCGTTTTTTGGGTATTCAGTTGTGCTGATTAAGAAAATAACATCCATTTTTAAATCCAAGATGGCGGCCGTGAAAAAAAAAATTAAAAACTTTTTGAAAATTTATAAAAAAAGGCACAACCGCCTCGCGGCCTGCTTAAGCAGGTCGCGCACCACGCGAAAACTAGTTATTATACTTTATTATATTATTTTTATTATTATTATATTATATAAAGCTACAATACCACTCACTGATTGACTGACTGACTGACTGGGTGACAGAATTGTTCTCCCAGATGGAGCGGCGGGAGGTGAAAACTTTGTATGGGAGGTGTGGAGTGAATGACGCGGAGGGTACGGGAAAACCTCGAGATCCTCGGATCCACCTTCTCATCGGGTGGCGACCCACCTTCCCGGGCGAACCGTTGCAGATGGAGCGGTGGCGCTCGAACTAAGGTCGACCCACACCCTGGTCGAATTCTACCGGTGACGTCATTTTTTTGATTTTCGCAAAAACAAGATGGCCGCCATACAAAATGATTATTGCTGTATCTCCGGAACCGTTTGACATAAGTGGGGTGTGCTCGAACAAATGTTTTACAAAGGGGTAAGAGGCAGGTGGCTGTCAAATTTTTTTTTCAAGATGGCGGATCCAAGATGGCGGCCGGAAATGAAGTTGCTCCGATCCGGACGAAAATCGGTATCTGGGGGGTTTGGGGGACGAAGATTCCGAATATCGGGTCAGTTTTTCGATTCCACCATTTTCCAAGATGGCCGCCATACAAGGAGTGGTGAGGCGAGGCCGCAGGCCGAGCCGAACCACGACGCCACGCCGCGAGGCCAGGCCGTAGGCCGAGGCGAGCTGCGTAAAAGGCGAGGCCGAAGGCCGAGCTTCGCGCAGGGCGTAGCCTGGAGCGTCCCCCCCCCAAATCCAAGATGGCCGCCATACAGGTTTAGATTCTAAAAAAAGGTGAGGCGAGGTCGAAGACCGAGCCGAACGCGCGAGACGAGGCCGAAGGCCGAGGCGAGCCGCGTATAGGGTGAGGCCGAAGGCCGAACTCCGCGTAGGGCGAAGCCCGGAGCGTCCCCCCCCCAATCAAAGATGGCCGCCATATTAGTTTAGATTCTAAAGGTAAGGCGAGGTCGAAGACCGAGCCGAACGTGCGAGGCGAGGCCGAAGGCCGAGGCGAGCCGCGTATAGGGTGAGGCCGAAGGCCGAACTCCGCGTAGGGCGAAGCCCGGAGCGTCCCCCCCCCCAAACAAAGATGGCCTCCATACAAGTTTAGATCTTTAAGGTGAGGCGAGGTCGCAGACCGAGCCGAACGTGCGAGCCGAGGCCGTAGGCCGAGGCGAGCTGCGTATAGGGCGAGGCCGAAGGCCGAGCTCCGCGTAGGGCGAAGCCCGAAGCGTCACCAAGCATATTACCAGCCGACCGCCATCATACCGACATGGGTGTCGTTTAATAGGTTTTCAGGGGTGCTGATTTCGAAAATGACATCCATTTTGAAATCCAAGATGGCGGACATGGATTTTTTGGAAAATTCCGTCATGGGTGTCGTTGAATAGGTTTTCGGGGCTGCTGATTCCGAAAATGACATACGTTTTGAAATCCAAGATGGCGGACATACATTTTTTGAAAAATATCGTCATGGGTGTCGTTTTTTGGGTATTCAGGGGTGCTGATTAAGAAAATAACATCCATTTTTAAATCCAAGATGGCGGCCGTGAAAAACAAAAAAAAATATAAACTTTTTTAAAATTTATAAAAAAAGGCACAACCGCCTCGCGACCTGCTTTAGCACCGCTATTTAAGTTTAGATTCTAAAGGTGAGGCGAGGTCGTAGACCGAGCCGAACGGGCGAGGCGCGGCCGAAGGCCGAGCCGAGCTGCGTATAGGGCGAGGCCGAAGGCCGAGCTCCGCGTAAGGCGAAGCCCGAAGCGTCACCAAGCATCTTAACCGCCGACCGCAATCCGAAAATTTCATATCCGCCATCTTGGATTTTAGTTGGGGGAATCGTGACGCGAAGGGCGAAGCCCGGAGCGTCTTGATTCTAACCACCAAAAATCCAAGACGGCGGATATGAAATTTTCGGGCATACCGACATGGGTGTCGTTTAATAGGTTTTCGGGGTTGCTGATTCCGAAAATGATATCCATTTTGAAATCCAAGATGGCGGACATGCATTTTTCTCAAAAACCGTCATGGGTGTCGTTTAATAGGTTTTCTGGGGTGCTGATTTCGAAAATGACATCCATTTTGAAATCCAAGATGGCGGACATGGATTTTTTGGAAAATTCCGTCATGGGTGTCGTTTAATAGGTTTTCGGGGCTGCTGATTCCGAAAATGACATACGTTTTGAAATCCAAGATGGCGGACATACATTTTTTGAAAAATATCGTCATGGGTGTCGTTTTTTGGGTATTCAGGGGTGCTGATTAAGAAAATAACATCCATTTTTAAATCCAAGATGGCGGCCGTGAAAAACAAAAAAAAATATAAACTTTTTTAAAATTTATAAAAAAAGGCACAACCGCCTCGCGACCTGCTTTAGCACCGCTATTTAAGTTTAGATTCTAAAGGTGAGGCGAGGTCGTAGACCGAGCCGAACGGGCGAGGCGCGGCCGAAGGCCGAGCCGAGCTGCGTATAGGGCGAGGCCGAAGGCCGAGCTCCGCGTAAGGCGAAGCCCGAAGCGTCACCAAGCATCTTAACCGCCGACCGCAATCCGAAAATTTCATATCCGCCATCTTGGATTTTAGTTGGGGGAATCGTGACGCGAAGGGCGAAGCCCGGAGCGTCTTGATTCTCACCACCAAAAATCCAAGACGGCGGATATGAAATTTTCGGGCATACCGACATGGGTGTCGTTTAATAGGTTTTCGGGGTTGCTGATTCCGAAAATGATATCCATTTTGAAATCCAAGATGGCGGACATGCATTTTTCTCAAAAACCGTCATGGGTGTCGTTTAATACGTTTTCTGGGGTGCTGATTGCGAAAATTACATCTATTTTTAAATCCAAGATGGCGGACATGCAGTTTAAAAAAAATCTGTCATGGGTGTCGTTTAATAGGTTTTCGGGGATGCTGATTACGAAACTGACATCCATTTTGAAATCCAAGATGGCGGTCGTGACAAACCAAAATAAGTATGAACGCCTTTTTGTCCCTACAAATAGGGTAGCACAACTGCCTCGCGGCCTGCTTTAGCAGGTCGCGCACCACGCGAAACCTAGTTATATTATATAAAGCTACAATACCACTCACTGACTCACTGGGTGACAGAATTGTTCTCCCAGATGGAGCGGCGGGAGGTGAAAACTTTGTATGAGGGTTGTGGAGAGGGTGACGTGGAGGGTACGGGAAAACCTCGAGATCCTCGGATCCACCTTCTCATCAGGTGGCGACCCACCTTCCCGGGCGAACCGTTGCAGATGGAGCGGTGGCGCTCGAACTAAGGTCGACCCACACCCTGGTCGAATTCTACCGGTGACGTCATTTTTTCGATTTTCGCAAAAACAAGATGGCCGCCATACAAAATGATTATTGCTGTATCTCCGGAACCAATTGACATAAGTGGGGTATGCTCAAACAAATGTTTTACAGGGGGGTGAGGGGCAGGTGGCTGTCAAATTTTTTTTTCAAGATGGCGGATCCAAGATGGCGGCTGGAAATGAAGTTGCTCCGATCCGGACGAAAATCGGTATCTGGGGGGTTTGGGGGACGAAGATTCCGAATATCGGGTCAGTTTTTCGATTCCACCATTTTCCAAGATGGCCGCCATACAAGGAGTGGCGAGGCGAGGCCGTAGGCCGAAGCAAGCTGCGTAGAAGGCGAGGCCGAAGGCCGAGCTTCGCGTAGGGCGTAGCCCGGAGCGTCCCCCCCCAAATCCAAGATGGCCGCCATACAAGTTTATATTCTGAAAAAAGGTGAGGCGAGGTCGAAGACCGAGCCGAACGCGCGAGACGAGGCCGAAGGCCGAGGCGAGCCGCGTATAGGGTGAGGCCGAAGGCCGAACTCCGCGTAGGGCGAAGCCCGGAGCGTCTCCCCCCCCCCAATCAAAGATGGCCGCCATACAAGTTTAGATTCTAAAGGTGAGGCGAGGCCGAAGGCCGAGGCGAGCCGCGTATAGGGTGAGGCCGAAGGCCGAACTCCGCGTAGGGCGAAGCCCGGAGCGTCCCCCCCCCAATCAAAATTGCCGCCATACAAGTTTAGATTTCTAAGGTGAGGCGAGGTCGCAGACCGAGCCGAACGTGCGAGCCGAGGCCGTAGGCCGAGGCGAGCTGCGTATAGGGCGAGGCCGAAGGCCGAGCTCCGCGTAGGGCGAAGCCCGAAGCGTCACCAAGCATATTACCAGCCGATCGCCATCATACCGACATGGGTGTCGTTTAATAGGTTTTCAGGGGTGCTGATTTCGAAACTGACATCCATTTTGAAATCCAAGATGGCGGACATGGATTTTTTGGAAAATTCCGTCATGGGTGTCGTTTAATAGGTTTTCGGGGGTGCTGATTCTGAAAATGACATACGTTTTGAAATCCAAGATGGCCGCCATACAAGGAGTGGTGAGGCGAGGCCGCAGGCCGAGCCGAACCACGACGCCACGCCGCGAGGCGAGGCCGTAGGCCGAAGCAAGCTGCGTAGAAGGCGAGGCCGAAGGCCGAGCTCCGCGTAGGGCGTAGCCCGAAGCGTCCCCCCCCAAATCCAAGATGGCCGCCATACAAGTTTATATTCTGAAAAAAGGTGAGGCGAGGTCGAAGACCGAGCCGAACGCGCGAGACGAGGCCGAAGGCCGAGGCGAGCCGCGTATAGGGTGAGGCCGAAGGCCGAACTCCGCGTAGGGCGAAGCCCGGAGCGTCCCCCCCCCAATCAAAGATGGCCGCCATACAAGTTTAGATTCTAAAGGTGAGGCGAGGTCGAAGACCAAGCCGAACGCGCGAGGCGAGGCCGAAGGCCGAGGCGAGCCGCGTAAAGGGTGAGGCCGAAGGCCGAACTCCGCGTAGGGCGAAGCCCGGAGCGTCCCCCCCCAATCAAAGATGGCCGCCATACAAGTTTAGATTTTTAAGGTAAGGCGAGGTCGCAGACCGAGCCGAACGCGCGAGCCGAGGCCGCAGGCCGAGGCGAGCTGCGTATAGGGCGAGGCCGAAGGCCGAGCTCCGCGTAGGGCGAAGCCCGAAGCGTCACCAAGCATATTACCAGCCGACCGCCATCATACCGACATGGGTGTCGTTTAATAGGTATTCGGGGGTGCTGATTCCGAAAATGACATACGTTTTGAAATCCAAGATGGCGGACATGGATTTTTTGGAAAATACCGTCATGGGTGTCGTTTAATAGGTTTTCGGGGATGCTGATTACTAAACTAACATCCATTTTGAAATCCAAGATGGCGGTCGTAACAAACCAAAAAAAGTATGAACGCCTTTTTGACCCTACAAATAGGGTAGCACAACCGCCTCGCGGCCTGCTTTAGCAGGTCGCGCACCACGCGAAACCTAGTTATATTATATTATACTATATAAAGCTACATTACCACTGACTCACTGACTGACTGACTGACATAATTGTTCTCCGAGAAGGAGGGTCGGGAGGTGAAAATGATGTATAAGGGGTGTGGTTAGAATCTTCCGTCGAGTATGGGAAAACCTCGACATCTTCGGATTCTTCTCCTCATCAGGTCGCGACCCACCTTCCCGGGCGAACCGTTGGAGTTGGACCGGTGGTACTTGAACAAAGGTCGACCGGCACTCTGGTCAAAGTCTACCGGTGACAAAATTTTTTCGATTTTCAAAAAAACAAGATGGCCGCCATACTAAAGTGATATTTCGGTATATCCTCCGATTCGGACCAAACTCGGTATCCGGGGGTTTTTGGGGTCGCTGAATCCAAATATCTGATAAGTTTCTCGATTCCATCATTTTCCAAGATAGCCGCCATACAAGGAGTGGTGAGGCGAGGCCGAAGGCCGAGCCGAACCACGACGCGCCGCGAGGCGAGGCCGCAGGCCGAGGCGAGCTGCGTATAAGGCGAGGCAGAAAGCTCCGCGTAGGGCGAAGCCCGGAGCGTCCCCCCCCCCAATCCAAGATGGCCGATATTTAAGTTTAGATTCTTAAGTTGAAGCGAGGTTGTAGACCGAGCCGAACGCGCGAGGTGAGGCCGCAGGCCGAGGCGAGCTGCGTATAAGGCGAGGCAGAAGGCCAAGCTCCGCGTAGGGCGAAGCCTGGAGCGTCCCCCCCCCCCAATCCAAGATGGCCGATAGTTAAGTTTAGATTCTTAAGGTGAAGCGAGGTTGTAGACCGAGCCGAACGCGCGAGGCGAGGCCGAAGGCCGAGCCGAGCTGCGTATAGGGCGAGGCCGAAGGCCGAGCTCCGCGTAGGGCGAAGCCCGAAGCGTCACCAAGCATCTTACCGGCCGACCGCCATCAGAAAATTTCATATCCGCCATCTTGGATTTTAGTTTGGGGAATCGTGACGCGAAGGGCGAAGCCCGGAGTGTCTAGATTCTCCCCACCAAAAATCCAAGATGGCGGATATGACATTTTCGGGCATACCGACATGGGTGTCGTTTAAAAGGTTTTCAGGGGTGGTGATTCCAAAAATGACATCCATTTTGAAATCCAAGATGGCGGACATGCATTTTTTGTAAAAAACTGTCATGGGTGTCGTTTAATATGTTTTCGGGTTTGCTGATCCCGAAAATGACATTTATTTTCAAATCCAAGATGGCGGACATGCATTTTTTGGAAAAATCCGTCATGAGTGTCGTTTTTTAGGTTTTCGGGGGTACTGATACTTAAAATAACATCGATTTTTAAATCCAAGATGGTGGCCGTGAAAAACCAAAAAAAGAATAAACGCCTTTTTGACCCTACAAATAGGGTAGCACAACCGCCTCGCGGCCTGCTTTAGCAGGTCGCGCACCACGCAAAACCTAGTTATACTATATTACCACTGACTGACTCACTCACTCACTGATTGACATAATTATTCTCCCAGAAGGAGGGTCGGGAGGTGAAAATGTTGTATGAGGGGTGTGGTTAGAATTTTCCGTCGAGTATGGGAAAACCTCGACGTCTTCGGATTCTCCTCCTCATCAGGTCGCGACCCACCTTCCCGGGCGAACTGTTGGATTTGGACCGGTGAAGCTTGAACAAAGGTCCATCAACACCCTGGTCGAAATCTACCAGTGACAAAATTTTTTCGATTTTCAAAAAAACAAGATAGCCGTCATACAAAAACGTGATTTCAGTATTTCCTCCAATTCGGACGAACTTCTGTATCCGGGGGTTTTAGGGGTCGCTGAATCTGAATATCTGGTAAAATTTTTGATTTCGCCATTTTCCAAAATGGCCGCCATACAAGGAGTGGTGAGGCGAGACCGAAGGCCGAGCCGAACCGCACCGTGCCGTGAGGCGAGGCCGCAGGCCGAAGCGAGCTGCGTATAAGGCGAGGCCGAAGGCCGAGCTCCGCTTAGGGCAAAGCCCGGAGCGTCCCCCCCAAATCCAAGATGGCCGCCATTTAAGTTTAGATTCTAAAGGTGAGGCGAGGCCGAAGGCCGAGCCGAGCTGCGTATAGGGCGAGCCCAAAGGCCGAGCTCCGCGTAGGGCGAAGCCCGAAGCGTCACCAAGCATCTTACCGGCCGACCGCCATGAAATTTTCGGGCATGCTGACATGGGTGTCGTTTAATAGGTTTTCGGGGGTGCTGATTCCGAAAATGACATCCATTTTGAAATCCAAGATGGCGGACATGCATTTTTTGTAAAAAACCGACATGGGTGTCGTTGGATAGATTTTCGGGGGTGCTGATTCCGAAAATGACATCCATTTTGAAATCCAAGATGGCGGACATGCATTTTTGGTTTAAATTCGTCTTGGGTGTCGTTTGATAGGTTTTCGGGAGTTCAGATTACTTTGAAATCCAAAATGGCGACCGTGATAAAATAAAAAAAGGCAAACTTTTTTGACCTACAATTAGGGTAGCACAACCGCTGAAGGTTAGGCGAGGTCTTAGACTGAGTCGAAAGCGCGAGGCGAGGCCGAAGGCCGAGCCGAGCTGCGTACAGTGCGAGGCCGAAGGCCGAGCTCCGCGTAGGGCAAAGCCCGAAGCGTCACCAAGCATCTTTCTGGCCGGCCGCTATCCGAAAATTTCATATCCGCCATCTTGGATTTTAGTTGGGGGAATCGTCTTGGATTTTAGTTGGGGGAATGAAATTTTCGGGCATGCCGACATGGGTGTCGTTCAATAGGTTTTCGGGGGTGCTGATTCAGAAAATGACATCCATTTTGAAATCCAAGATGGCAGACATGCATTTTTTGTAAAAAACCTTCATGGGTGTCGTTTAATACGTTTTCTGGGGTGCTGATTGCGAAAATGACATCTATTTTGAAATCCAAGATGGCAGCATTACAGTTAAAAAAAATTCTGTCATGGGTGTCGTTTAATAGGTTTTCGGGGATGCTGATTACGAAACTGACATCCATTTTGAAATCCAAGATGGCGGTCGTGACAAACTAAAAAAAGGCTTCGCCCTTCGCGTAACGATTCCCCCAACTATAATAAAAACCAAGATGGCGGATATGAAATGTTCGGGCATGCCAACATGGGTATCTTTCAAGAAGTTTTCGGGGGCGGTGATTCCGAAACTGGCATCCTTTTTTAAATCCAAGATAGCTGACGTGGGTTTAAAACAAGTTTAGATTTTTAAGGTGAGGCGAAGTCGCAGACTGAGCCGAACGCGCGAGCCGAGGCCGTAGGCCAAGGCGAGCTGCGTATAGGGCGAGGCCGAAGGCCGAGCTCCGCGTAGGGCGAAGCCCGAAGCGTCACCAAGCATATTACCAGACGACCGCCATCATACCGACATGGGTGTCGTTTAATAGGTTTTCAGGGGTGCTGATTTCGAAAATGACATCCATTTTAAAAATCCAAGATGGCGGACATGGATTTTTTGGAAAATACCGTCATGGGTGTCGTTTAATATGTTTTCGGGGGTGCTGATTCCGAAAATGACATACGTTTTGAAATCCAAGATGGCGGACATAAATTTTTTGCAAAATACCGTCATGGGTGTCTTTTTTTGGGTATTCAGGGGTGCTGATTAAGAAAATAACATCCATTTTTAAATCCAAGATGGCGGCCGTGAAAAACAAAAAAAAATTAAAAACTTTTTTAAAATTTATAAATAAAGGCATAACCGCCTAAAGCAGGTCGCACACCACGCGAAACCTAGTTTTACTATATAAAGCTAGATTACCACTCACTCACTCACTCACTGACTGACATAATTGTTCTCCCAGAAGGAGGGTCGGGAGGTGAAAATGATGTATGTAAGGTGTGGTCAGAATTTTCTGTCGAGTATGGGAAAACCTCGACATCTTCGGATTCTACTTTTTATCAGGTCGCGACCCACCTTCCCGGGCGAACCGTTGGACTTGGACCGGTGGTGCTCGAACAAAGGTCGATCCACACCCTGGTCAAAGTCTACTGTAATCTGTAAAACTGTAAAAACTGTAAACTGTAAAACTTTAAAAAATCTTTATTTAACTGTAAATTATGTAACAATACAATGAATTCTGAAGCCTGTGGTAGTAAAAAAACTGTGCTACAGACTTCAGAAACTTCCCAACTATTGTTATACAGATTAATAATTTACGAAAAATATAAACTAATTATACTAAATAAACTAAGGGTTAGACGTGCGTGTGTGCGTGTGTGTATGTGTATGTGTGCGTATGTGTGTGCGTGTGAGTGTGGGTTTGTGTATATGGATTTGTGAGACCAATCAATACAGGACTCAAAGATTAGTACATGTAAATTTTACTGTATAAGTATTATAGTATCCTAGTATAGTACATTATGCTACAAGTGTGCTAAGTTGGATATTATATTAGAGGCGAGTTTTGAGCCCGAGCCGAAGGCGAGGGCTCAACGGAGCCGAGAATGTAATATCCAATGCACACGCGTGTCATACGACGTTTTTCAACACATTTGCGAAGAAAGAAAGAAATAAAAACTTTCCTTTGATATTGACGGCAACAAGCTATAACTTGCATGTTGCGCCTCGGAAAGTATTTCTGGCGGTGTACCCACGTAGGTTTCCTGTTCTGCACTTGAAGAATAAATTTTTTGTGTTGTATTTCTGACAATAATAACAATCTGATGAATACAAATGCCGTTTGTGAAAACCAAGTGAAAACATCTTAAAAGAGGCGCGATAATTTTTTTCTTTTTTCGCTCGCAAAATGAGATTCACATTGACAAGTATGCCATACAGCCAAATAATAGAAAAATACTTAACTATATATTTTCACGTTTTAGCATAAATAAATGATAATTTTCTGTTAAATTTTAATGATTTTTATTTACAAATAGTTTAATATTTACACTTAATTTTAAATATAAAATAAGGTCGGATATCTTTGCTGAAATTTAGAAAAAAAAACCATTACGTACTAGTGCTTTATTTTTATTACTCACGGGCTGGGTAATACATATCATTATGAACCTTAAAACAATGAAATAAGACCCACTTTATGAGCAAATGTGTTAAAAAAAAATTTTCAATTTTATCATAGTCATACCCTTTGAGTAGATTGAGTAATTCACATTTGAATTTATTATTGCTAAGTTGTTTTGTCCTATTTATATCTGTATGAATTTAATTATAGATCAGCAATTTAGTGGCAATTTTTTTTCGATTTTCAAAAAAACAAGATGGCCGCCATACTAAAGTGATATTTCGATATATCCTCCGATTTGGAACAAACTCAGTATCCGGGGGTTTTCGGGGTCGCTGAATCCGAATATCTGGTAAGTTTTTCAATTCCACCATTTTCCAAGATAGCCGCCATACAAGGAGTGGTGAGACGAGGCCGAAGGCCGAGCTCCGCGTAGGGCGAAGCCCGGAGCGTCCCCCCCCCAATCCAAGATGGCCGCCATTAAGTCGAATTCTACCGGTGACGTCATTTTTTCGATTTTCGCAAAACAAGATGGCCGCCATACAAAATGATTATTGCTGTATCTCCGGAACCGTTTGACATAAGTGGTGTGTGTTTGAACAAATGTTTTACAGGGGTTGAGGAGCAGGTGGCTGTTAAATTTTTTTTCAAGATGGCAGATCCAAGATGGCGGCCGAAAATGAAGTTGCTCCGATCCGGACGAAAATCGGTATCTGGGGGGTTTGGGGGTCGAGGATTCCGAATATTGGGTCAGTTTTTTGATTCCACCATTTTCCATGATGGCCGCCATACAAGGAGTGGTGAAGCGAGTTCGCAGGCCAAGTTGAACCACGACGCCACGGTGCGAGGCGAGGCCGTAGGCTGAGGCGAGCTACGTAAAAGGCGAGGCCGAAGGCCGAGCTCCGCGTAGGGCGCAGCCCGGAGCGTCCCCCCCCCCCCAAATCCAAGATGGCCGCCATACAAATTTAAATTCTAAAAGTGAGGCGACGTCGAAGACCGAGCCGAACGCGCGAGGCGAGACCGAAGGCCGAGGCGAGCCGCGTATAGGGTGAGGCCGAAGGCCGAACTCCGCGTAGGGCGAAGCCCGGAGCGTCCCCCCCCTAATCAAAGATGGCCGCCATACAAGTTCAGATTTTTAAGGTGAGGCGAGGTCGCAGACCGAGCCGAACGCGCGAGCTTAGGCCGTAGGCCGAGGTGAGCTGCGTATAGGGCGAGGCCGAAGGCCGAGCTCAGCGTAGGGCGAAGCCCGAAGCGTCACCAAGCATATTACCAGCCGACCGCCATCATACCGACATGGGTGTCGTTTAATAGGTTTTCAGGGGTGCTGATTTCGAAAATGACATCCATTTTGAAATCCAAGATGGCGGACATGGATTTTTTGAAAATACTTTCATGGGTGTCGTTTAATAGGTTTTCGGGGGTGCTGATTAAGAAAATAACATCCGTTTTTAAATCCAAGATGGCGGCCGTGAAAAACAAAAAGAAATTAAAAACTTT
Source organism: Aproaerema taeniolella (assembly GCA_949987775.1). NCBI lineage: Eukaryota > Metazoa > Arthropoda > Insecta > Lepidoptera > Gelechiidae > Aproaerema > Aproaerema taeniolella. The sequence goes on from CATLJT010000327.1 coordinate 103,551, forward strand.
TTTAAAATTTATAAAAAAAGGCACAACCGCCTCGCGATCCGCCATAGGTGTCGTTTTTAGGTTTTCGGGGGTACTGATACTTAAAATAACATCGATTTTTAAATCCAAGATGGTGGCCGTGAAAAACCAAAAAAAGAATAAACGCCTTTTTGACCCTACAAATAGGGTAGCACAACCGCCTCGCGGCCTGCTTTAGCAGGTCGCGCACCACGCAAAACCTAGTTATACTATATTACCACTGACTGACTCACTCACTCACTGATTGACATAATTATTCTCCCAGAAGGAGGGTCGGGAGGTGAAAATGTTGTATGAGGGGTGTGGTTAGAATTTTCCGTCGAGTATGGGAAAACCTCGACGTCTTCGGATTCTCCTCCTCATCAGGTCGCGACCCACCTTCCCGGGCGAACTGTTGGATTTGGACCGGTGAAGCTTGAACAAAGGTCCATCAACACCCTGGTCGAAATCTACCAGTGACAAAATTTTTTCGATTTTCAAAAAAACAAGATAGCCGTCATACAAAAACGTGATTTCAGTATTTCCTCCAATTCGGACCAACTTCTGTATCCGGGGGTTTTAGGGGTCGCTGAATCTGAATATCTGGTAAAATTTTTGATTTCGCCATTTTCCAAAATGGTCGCCATACAAGGAGTGGTGAGGCGAGACCGAAGGCCGAGCCGAACCGCACCGTGCCGCGAGGCGAGGCCGCAGGCCGAAGCGAGCTGCGTATAAGGCGAGGCCGAAGGCCGAGCTCCGCTTAGGGCAAAGCCCGGAGCGTCCCCCCCAAATCCAAGATGGCCGCCATTTAAGTTTAGATTCTAAAGGTGAGGCGAGGCCGAAGGCCGAGCCGAGCTGCGTATAGGGCGAGCCCAAAGGCCGAGCTCCGCGTAGGGCGAAGCCCGAAGCGTCACCAAGCATCTTACCGGCCGACCGCCATGAAATTTTCGGGCATGCTGACATGGGTGTCGTTTAATAGGTTTTCGGGGGTGCTGATTCCGAAAATGACATCCATTTTGAAATCCAAGATGGCGGACATGCATTTTTTGTAAAAAACCGACATGGGTGTCGTTGGATAGATTTTCGGGGGTGCTGATTCCGAAAATGACATCCATTTTGAAATCCAAGATGGCGGACATGCATTTTTGGTTTAAATTCGTCTTGGGTGTCGTTTGATAGGTTTTCGGGAGTTCAGATTACTTTGAAATCCAAAATGGCGACCGTGATAAAATAAAAAAAGGCAAACTTTTTTGACCTACAATTAGGGTAGCACAACCGCTGAAGGTTAGGCGAGGTCTTAGACTGAGTCGAAAGCGCGAGGCGAGGCCGAAGGCCGAGCCGAGCTGCGTACAGTGCGAGGCCGAAGGCCGAGCTCCGCGTAGGGCAAAGCCCGAAGCGTCACCAAGCATCTTTCTGGCCGGCCGCTATCCGAAAATTTCATATCCGCCATCTTGGATTTTAGTTGGGGGAATCGTCTTGGATTTTAGTTGGGGGAATGAAATTTTCGGGCATGCCGACATGGGTGTCGTTCAATAGGTTTTCGGGGGTGCTGATTCAGAAAATGACATCCATTTTGAAATCCAAGATGGCAGACATGCATTTTTTGTAAAAAACCTTCATGGGTGTCGTTTAATACGTTTTCTGGGGTGCTGATTGCGAAAATGACATCTATTTTGAAATCCAAGATGGCAGCATTACAGTTAAAAAAAATTCTGTCATGGGTGTCGTTTAATAGGTTTTCGGGGATGCTGATTACGAAACTGACATCCATTTTGAAATCCAAGATGGCGGTCGTGACAAACTAAAAAAAGGCTTCGCCCTTCGCGTAACGATTCCCCCAACTATAATAAAAACCAAGATGGCGGATATGAAATGTTCGGGCATGCCAACATGGGTATCTTTCAAGAAGTTTTCGGGGGCGGTGATTCCGAAACTGGCATCCTTTTTTAAATCCAAGATAGCTGACGTGGGTTTAAAACAAGTTTAGATTTTTAAGGTGAGGCGAAGTCGCAGACTGAGCCGAACGCGCGAGCCGAGGCCGTAGGCCAAGGCGAGCTGCGTATAGGGCGAGGCCGAAGGCCGAGCTCCGCGTAGGGCGAAGCCCGAAGCGTCACCAAGCATATTACCAGACGACCGCCATCATACCGACATGGGTGTCGTTTAATAGGTTTTCAGGGGTGCTGATTTCGAAAATGACATCCATTTTAAAAATCCAAGATGGCGGACATGGATTTTTTGGAAAATACCGTCATGGGTGTCGTTTAATATGTTTTCGGGGGTGCTGATTCCGAAAATGACATACGTTTTGAAATCCAAGATGGCGGACATAAATTTTTTGCAAAATACCGTCATGGGTGTCTTTTTTTGGGTATTCAGGGGTGCTGATTAAGAAAATAACATCCATTTTTAAATCCAAGATGGCGGCCGTGAAAAACAAAAAAAAATTAAAAACTTTTTTAAAATTTATAAATAAAGGCATAACCGCCTAAAGCAGGTCGCACACCACGCGAAACCTAGTTTTACTATATAAAGCTAGATTACCACTCACTCACTCACTCACTGACTGACATAATTGTTCTCCCAGAAGGAGGGTCGGGAGGTGAAAATGATGTATGTAAGGTGTGGTCAGAATTTTCTGTCGAGTATGGGAAAACCTCGACATCTTCGGATTCTACTTTTTATCAGGTCGCGACCCACCTTCCCGGGCGAACCGTTGGACTTGGACCGGTGGTGCTCGAACAAAGGTCGATCCACACCCTGGTCAAAGTCTACTGTAATCTGTAAAACTGTAAAAACTGTAAACTGTAAAACTTTAAAAAATCTTTATTTAACTGTAAATTATGTAACAATACAATGAATTCTGAAGCCTGTGGTAGTAAAAAAACTGTGCTACAGACTTCAGAAACTTCCCAACTATTGTTATACAGATTAATAATTTACGAAAAATATAAACTAATTATACTAAATAAACTAAGGGTTAGACGTGCGTGTGTGCGTGTGTGTATGTGTATGTGTGCGTATGTGTGTGCGTGTGAGTGTGGGTTTGTGTATATGGATTTGTGAGACCAATCAATACAGGACTCAAAGATTAGTACATGTAAATTTTACTGTATAAGTATTATAGTATCCTAGTATAGTACATTATGCTACAAGTGTGCTAAGTTGGATATTATATTAGAGGCGAGTTTTGAGCCCGAGCCGAAGGCGAGGGCTCAACGGAGCCGAGAATGTAATATCCAATGCACACGCGTGTCATACGACGTTTTTCAACACATTTGCGAAGAAAGAAAGAAATAAAAACTTTCCTTTGATATTGACGGCAACAAGCTATAACTTGCATGTTGCGCCTCGGAAAGTATTTCTGGCGGTGTACCCACGTAGGTTTCCTGTTCTGCACTTGAAGAATAAATTTTTTGTGTTGTATTTCTGACAATAATAACAATCTGATGAATACAAATGCCGTTTGTGAAAACCAAGTGAAAACATCTTAAAAGAGGCGCGATAATTTTTTTCTTTTTTCGCTCGCAAAATGAGATTCACATTGACAAGTATGCCATACAGCCAAATAATAGAAAAATACTTAACTATATATTTTCACGTTTTAGCATAAATAAATGATAATTTTCTGTTAAATTTTAATGATTTTTATTTACAAATAGTTTAATATTTACACTTAATTTTAAATATAAAATAAGGTCGGATATCTTTGCTGAAATTTAGAAAAAAAAACCATTACGTACTAGTGCTTTATTTTTATTACTCACGGGCTGGGTAATACATATCATTATGAACCTTAAAACAATGAAATAAGACCCACTTTATGAGCAAATGTGTTAAAAAAAAATTTTCAATTTTATCATAGTCATACCCTTTGAGTAGATTGAGTAATTCACATTTGAATTTATTATTGCTAAGTTGTTTTGTCCTATTTATATCTGTATGAATTTAATTATAGATCAGCAATTTAGTGGCAATTTTTTTTCGATTTTCAAAAAAACAAGATGGCCGCCATTCTAAAGTGATATTTCGATATATCCTCCGATTTGGAACAAACTCAGTATCCGGGGGTTTTCGGGGTCGCTGAATCCGAATATCTGGTAAGTTTTTCAATTCCACCATTTTCCAAGATAGCCGCCATACAAGGAGTGGTGAGACGAGGCCGAAGGCCGAGCTCCGCGTAGGGCGAAGCCCGGAGCGTCCCCCCCCCAATCCAAGATGGCCGCCATTAAGTCGAATTCTACCGGTGACGTCATTTTTTCGATTTTCGCAAAACAAGATGGCCGCCATACAAAATGATTATTGCTGTATCTCCGGAACCGTTTGACATAAGTGGTGTGTGTTTGAACAAATGTTTTACAGGGGTTGAGGAGCAGGTGGCTGTTAAATTTTTTTTCAAGATGGCAGATCCAAGATGGCGGCCGAAAATGAAGTTGCTCCGATCCGGACGAAAATCGGTATCTGGGGGGTTTGGGGGTCGAGGATTCCGAATATTGGGTCAGTTTTTTGATTCCACCATTTTCCATGATGGCCGCCATACAAGGAGTGGTGAAGCGAGTTCGCAGGCCAAGTTGAACCACGACGCCACGGTGCGAGGCGAGGCCGTAGGCTGAGGCGAGCTACGTAAAAGGCGAGGCCGAAGGCCGAGCTCCGCGTAGGGCGCAGCCCGGAGCGTCCCCCCCCCCCCAAATCCAAGATGGCCGCCATACAAATTTAAATTCTAAAAGTGAGGCGACGTCGAAGACCGAGCCGAACGCGCGAGGCGAGACCGAAGGCCGAGGCGAGCCGCGTATAGGGTGAGGCCGAAGGCCGAACTCCGCGTAGGGCGAAGCCCGGAGCGTCCCCCCCCTAATCAAAGATGGCCGCCATACAAGTTCAGATTTTTAAGGTGAGGCGAGGTCGCAGACCGAGCCGAACGCGCGAGCTTAGGCCGTAGGCCGAGGTGAGCTGCGTATAGGGCGAGGCCGAAGGCCGAGCTCAGCGTAGGGCGAAGCCCGAAGCGTCACCAAGCATATTACCAGCCGACCGCCATCATACCGACATGGGTGTCGTTTAATAGGTTTTCAGGGGTGCTGATTTCGAAAATGACATCCATTTTGAAATCCAAGATGGCGGACATGGATTTTTTGAAAATACTTTCATGGGTGTCGTTTAATAGGTTTTCGGGGGTGCTGATTAAGAAAATAACATCCGTTTTTAAATCCAAGATGGCGGCCGTGAAAAACAAAAAGAAATTAAAAACTTTTTTAAAATTTATAAAAAAAGGCACAACCGCCTCGCGATCCGCCATAGGTGTCGTTTTTAGGTTTTCGGGGGTACTGATACTTAAAATAACATCGATTTTTAAATCCAAGATGGTGGCCGTGAAAAACCAAAAAAAGAATAAACGCCTTTTTGACCCTACAAATAGGGTAGCACAACCGCCTCGCGGCCTGCTTTAGCAGGTCGCGCACCACGCAAAACCTAGTTATACTATATTACCACTGACTGACTCACTCACTCACTGATTGACATAATTATTCTCCCAGAAGGAGGGTCGGGAGGTGAAAATGTTGTATGAGGGGTGTGGTTAGAATTTTCCGTCGAGTATGGGAAAACCTCGACGTCTTCGGATTCTCCTCCTCATCAGGTCGCGACCCACCTTCCCGGGCGAACTGTTGGATTTGGACCGGTGAAGCTTGAACAAAGGTCCATCAACACCCTGGTCGAAATCTACCAGTGACAAAATTTTTTCGATTTTCAAAAAAACAAGATAGCCGTCATACAAAAACGTGATTTCAGTATTTCCTCCAATTCGGACCAACTTCTGTATCCGGGGGTTTTAGGGGTCGCTGAATCTGAATATCTGGTAAAATTTTTGATTTCGCCATTTTCCAAAATGGTCGCCATACAAGGAGTGGTGAGGCGAGACCGAAGGCCGAGCCGAACCGCACCGTGCCGCGAGGCGAGGCCGCAGGCCGAAGCGAGCTGCGTATAAGGCGAGGCCGAAGGCCGAGCTCCGCTTAGGGCAAAGCCCGGAGCGTCCCCCCCAAATCCAAGATGGCCGCCATTTAAGTTTAGATTCTAAAGGTGAGGCGAGACCGAAGGCCGAGCCGAGCTGCGTATAGGGCGAGCCCAAAGGCCGAGCTCCGCGTAGGGCGAAGCCCGAAGCGTCACCAAGCATCTTACCGGCCGACCGCCATGAAATTTTCGGGCATGCTGACATGGGTGTCGTTTAGTAGGTTTTCGGGGGTGCTGATTCCGAAAATGACATCCATTTTGAAATCCAAGATGGCGGACATGCATTTTTTGTAAAAAACCGACATGGGTGTCGTTGGATAGATTTTCGGGGGTGCTGATTCCGAAAATGACATCCATTTTGAAATCCAAGATGGCGGACATGCATTTTTGGTTTAAATTCGTCTTGGGTGTCGTTTGATAGGTTTTCGGGAGTTCAGATTACTTTGAAATCCAAAATGGCGACCGTGATAAAATAAAAAAAGGCAAACTTTTTTGACCTACAATTAGGGTAGCACAACCGCTGAAGGTTAGGCGAGGTCTTAGACTGAGTCGAAAGCGCGAGGCGAGGCCGAAGGCCGAGCCGAGCTGCGTACAGTGCGAGGCCGAAGGCCGAGCTCCGCGTAGGGCAAAGCCCGAAGCGTCACCAAGCATCTTTCTGGCCGGCCGCTATCCGAAAATTTCATATCCGCCATCTTGGATTTTAGTTGGGGGAATCGTCTTGGATTTTAGTTGGGGGAATGAAATTTTCGGGCATGCCGACATGGGTGTCGTTCAATAGGTTTTCGGGGGTGCTGATTCAGAAAATGACATCCATTTTGAAATCCAAGATGGCAGACATGCATTTTTTGTAAAAAACCTTCATGGGTGTCGTTTAATACGTTTTCTGGGGTGCTGATTGCGAAAATGACATCTATTTTGAAATCCAAGATGGCAGCATTACAGTTAAAAAAAATTCTGTCATGGGTGTCGTTTAATAGGTTTTCGGGGATGCTGATTACGAAACTGACATCCATTTTGAAATCCAAGATGGCGGTCGTGACAAACTAAAAAAAGGCTTCGCCCTTCGCGTAACGATTCCCCCAACTATAATAAAAACCAAGATGGCGGATATGAAATGTTCGGGCATGCCAACATGGGTATCTTTCAAGAAGTTTTCGGGGGCGGTGATTCCGAAACTGGCATCCTTTTTTAAATCCAAGATAGCTGACGTGGGTTTAAAACAAGTTTAGATTTTTAAGGTGAGGCGAAGTCGCAGACTGAGCCGAACGCGCGAGCCGAGGCCGTAGGCCAAGGCGAGCTGCGTATAGGGCGAGGCCGAAGGCCGAGCTCCGCGTAGGGCGAAGCCCGAAGCGTCACCAAGCATATTACCAGACGACCGCCATCATACCGACATGGGTGTCGTTTAATAGGTTTTCAGGGGTGCTGATTTCGAAAATGACATCCATTTTAAAAATCCAAGATGGCGGACATGGATTTTTTGGAAAATACCGTCATGGGTGTCGTTTAATATGTTTTCGGGGGTGCTGATTCCGAAAATGACATACGTTTTGAAATCCAAGATGGCGGACATAAATTTTTTGCAAAATACCGTCATGGGTGTCTTTTTTTGGGTATTCAGGGGTGCTGATTAAGAAAATAACATCCATTTTTAAATCCAAGATGGCGGCCGTGAAAAACAAAAAAAAATTAAAAACTTTTTTAAAATTTATAAATAAAGGCATAACCGCCTAAAGCAGGTCGCACACCACGCGAAACCTAGTTTTACTATATAAAGCTAGATTACCACTCACTCACTCACTCACTGACTGACATAATTGTTCTCCCAGAAGGAGGGTCGGGAGGTGAAAATGATGTATGTAAGGTGTGGTCAGAATTTTCTGTCGAGTATGGGAAAACCTCGACATCTTCGGATTCTACTTTTTATCAGGTCGCGACCCACCTTCCCGGGCGAACCGTTGGACTTGGACCGGTGGTGCTCGAACAAAGGTCGATCCACACCCTGGTCAAAGTCTACTGTAATCTGTAAAACTGTAAAAACTGTAAACTGTAAAACTTTAAAAAATCTTTATTTAACTGTAAATTATGTAACAATACAATGAATTCTGAAGCCTGTGGTAGTAAAAAAACTGTGCTACAGACTTCAGAAACTTCCCAACTATTGTTATACAGATTAATAATTTACGAAAAATATAAACTAATTATACTAAATAAACTAAGGGTTAGACGTGCGTGTGTGCGTGTGTGTATGTGTATGTGTGCGTATGTGTGTGCGTGTGAGTGTGGGTTTGTGTATATGGATTTGTGAGACCAATCAATACAGGACTCAAAGATTAGTACATGTAAATTTTACTGTATAAGTATTATAGTATCCTAGTATAGTACATTATGCTACAAGTGTGCTAAGTTGGATATTATATTAGAGGCGAGTTTTGAGCCCGAGCCGAAGGCGAGGGCTCAACGGAGCCGAGAATGTAATATCCAATGCACACGCGTGTCATACGACGTTTTTCAACACATTTGCGAAGAAAGAAAGAAATAAAAACTTTCCTTTGATATTGACGGCAACAAGCTATAACTTGCATGTTGCGCCTCGGAAAGTATTTCTGGCGGTGTACCCACGTAGGTTTCCTGTTCTGCACTTGAAGAATAAATTTTTTGTGTTGTATTTCTGACAATAATAACAATCTGATGAATACAAATGCCGTTTGTGAAAACCAAGTGAAAACATCTTAAAAGAGGCGCGATAATTTTTTTCTTTTTTCGCTCGCAAAATGAGATTCACATTGACAAGTATGCCATACAGCCAAATAATAGAAAAATACTTAACTATATATTTTCACGTTTTAGCATAAATAAATGATAATTTTCTGTTAAATTTTAATGATTTTTATTTACAAATAGTTTAATATTTACACTTAATTTTAAATATAAAATAAGGTCGGATATCTTTGCTGAAATTTAGAAAAAAAAACCATTACGTACTAGTGCTTTATTTTTATTACTCACGGGCTGGGTAATACATATCATTATGAACCTTAAAACAATGAAATAAGACCCACTTTATGAGCAAATGTGTTAAAAAAAAATTTTCAATTTTATCATAGTCATACCCTTTGAGTAGATTGAGTAATTCACATTTGAATTTATTATTGCTAAGTTGTTTTGTCCTATTTATATCTGTATGAATTTAATTATAGATCAGCAATTTAGTGGCAATTTTTTTTCGATTTTCAAAAAAACAAGATGGCCGCCATACTAAAGTGATATTTCGATATATCCTCCGATTTGGAACAAACTCAGTATCCGGGGGTTTTCGGGGTCGCTGAATCCGAATATCTGGTAAGTTTTTCAATTCCACCATTTTCCAAGATAGCCGCCATACAAGGAGTGGTGAGACGAGGCCGAAGGCCGAGCTCCGCGTAGGGCGAAGCCCGGAGCGTCCCCCCCCCAATCCAAGATGGCCGCCATTAAGTCGAATTCTACCGGTGACGTCATTTTTTCGATTTTCGCAAAACAAGATGGCCGCCATACAAAATGATTATTGCTGTATCTCCGGAACCGTTTGACATAAGTGGTGTGTGTTTGAACAAATGTTTTACAGGGGTTGAGGAGCAGGTGGCTGTTAAATTTTTTTTCAAGATGGCAGATCCAAGATGGCGGCCGAAAATGAAGTTGCTCCGATCCGGACGAAAATCGGTATCTGGGGGGTTTGGGGGTCGAGGATTCCGAATATTGGGTCAGTTTTTTGATTCCACCATTTTCCATGATGGCCGCCATACAAGGAGTGGTGAAGCGAGTTCGCAGGCCAAGTTGAACCACGACGCCACGGTGCGAGGCGAGGCCGTAGGCTGAGGCGAGCTACGTAAAAGGCGAGGCCGAAGGCCGAGCTCCGCGTAGGGCGCAGCCCGGAGCGTCCCCCCCCCCCCCAAATCCAAGATGGCCGCCATACAAATTTAAATTCTAAAAGTGAGGCGACGTCGAAGACCGAGCCGAACGCGCGAGGCGAGACCGAAGGCCGAGGCGAGCCGCGTATAGGGTGAGGCCAAAGGCCGAATTCCGCGTAGGGTGAAGCTCGGAGCGTCCCCCTCCCTAATCAAAGATGGCCGCCATACAAATTTAGATTTTTAAGGTGAGGCGAAGTCGCAGACCGAGCCGAACGCGCGAGCTTAGGCCGTAGGCCGAGGTGAGCTGCGTATAGGGCGAGGCCGAAGGCCGAGCTCAGCGTAGGGCGAAGCCCGAAGCGTCACCAAGCATATTACCAGCCGACCGCCATCATACCGACATGGGTATCGTTTAATAGGTTTTCAGGGGTGCTGATTTCGAAAATGACATCCATTTTGAAATCCAAGATGGCGGACATGGATTTTTTGGAAAATACCGTCATGGGTGTCGTTTAATAGGTTTTCGGGGGTGCTGATTCCGAAAATGACATACATTTTGAAATTCAAGATGGTGGACATAATTTTTTTGCAAAAAATCGTCATGGGTGTCGTTTTTGGGTATTCGGGGATGCTGATTAAGAAGATAACATCCATTTTGAAATCTAATATGAAGGCCGTGAAAAACTAAAAAAAGCAATCTTTTTTGACCCTACGAATAGGGAAGCACAACCACCTCGCGACCTGCTTTAGCAGGTCGCGCACCACGCGAAACCTAGTTATTCCTATATACTTACTCTGCTAATTTAATTTGACAAAGTATGTTGAACCATATCCATTAGTAACAAAAAGTGCAAAGGAAGTAGCAGAGGCATTAGTGAACAACTTCATATTACGATATGGAATTCCAGAAGGTATCACGACAGACAGATGATCAGAATTTATTTCTGCAACATTTCAAGAGGTATGTTAATTTTTACACATACAGCATCTCACGTCAACAGCATATCATCATGAAACCATTGGCGCTTTGGAAAACGCACACAAAAATCTGGGTGCATACCTTCGGATATATACAGGAGACCATGAAGCAGTGGCGTGCATTCCATACAAGCAGAAAAGCAGTGCCTACCCTAGGGTTTTCAAGGCAAAAAAATACAAAAATAAATATTATAATTTACACCAACGATCACAGATCTTTGTGAAACGAATAAACGTTTTCCGAAATGACGTCATCTACCTTTCTTTACCGACCTTTAACTTTTCAAAACAGCGCCATCTAAACTTCTAATACTGAACTAGTAAGAGCCCTCGTAGGAGAGCGGATTGATTATTCGTTAAAAGCACTCGTTTGAAATGCCTTTTTTGTCGATGTTTTGTGTTGTAATGGGGGCTTCTGATTGGCTGTTTCGTCTACCCCGCCAAAAATTTACAAACTGATTGTATGGAGAAAAAAGCTCTGCCTATAAAGCGATGCTACCAAATTGAGAAGTGTCAATATTCGGTAAGTTTGAAAGAGCTGTTATAGATTTTTAATTTTGCGGATTTTTTTCTTATTGGATGCATTCAGCCATATTGGTTTGTTTTTGTTTTGCAAATAGGTAGATACGAAAACTTTTGCAAATTATTGTTTTATCAGTTTATAGTGTTTGTAAGACATTTGTTTAGAACAAAATGAGCGCAATAAGTTGTGAAAAGTGTGGTGATGATGTTTGTTTGCCGAAACTGCGTGATTTTTCTTGTTTACCTTTTCAAGGAAAAGTAAACATTACTTATCGCAAAAGGCCGATGCATGGATTTGACGCAAAAAAAGGTACCGCAGTAAGATATTTTAATACTAAAATATACAATACCTATTCATAATTGGCTCACGGGTTGTGTGCATACTAACCGCTTAAGTATTTTGTTTTCCGTGCATTTTGTTTTCAAACTGTTATAAAAAAGGTTTAACGGCGCAGGGTTATTTTGATTTTAATAACCTTAATACAGCGATTAAAAAGCATGAGCTTTCTAAAAAACATCTCAAAGATACGTTGAAAGTTTTCTCGTTTAGCAAAAGTCGCATAGAAACGAGTTTGAGCGGTCAATTAAAACTAGACAAGTTCACTGCCTACCCTGCCTAAAATGTCTATGCACGCCACTGCCATGGAGAACACTGGAGTAAGTGGTTACCATATTGGTGTTTCTCTTATAATACAGCTGTTCATACAGAAACGAAATTCACTCCATTTGAATTAGTATTCGGGAAAAAATGCACAATACCAAGTAATTTAACATCTCACGTCGCACCATTGTATAGTTGCGAAAACTATCCGCTAGAATTAAAATATAGACTACAGGATTCGCAAAAAGAAGCGAGAGAAAATCTGATAAAAAGTAAAATTACAAGAAAAAAAAGATATGATAAAAATGTAAAAACTTTAACGTACAAGCCTAATGATGTAATATTAGTTAAAAATGAAAATAGGAATAAGATGACAAGTGTATTTTCAGGACCATATAATGTTATAAGAGATTTAAGTCCAAATGTAGAGATAGATATGAATGGAAAAATTGAAATAGTCCATAAGAATAGAACAAAATTGTATAATCAATGAAAAAAAAAATTACTCTTGTAAAAATACATTTTTTTTTAAAGAAAGGAGGGAGATGTGATGTGGTGAGTAAAACTTAAGAAAATAACCTATAATTTAATTTGATATTAATGTAATGAATACTTTAAAAAACAACGTTCAATTTAATCTTTAACTATCCCAGTATGGTAATGTTTTAACAATGTAACCTGAGTAATATTGAGGGGAATGAACCCACACATGTAGGCTAAGGTAATTAGTCATAGCGCTACTATAAAAGATCTGTAACCAATAGAGAATAAATCAGTGTCTACTCTTAAGTCCGTCTTTCATTTATTCTGCCAACAGTCCCAACATTTCAGGTTGACCGAAGACAAGAGAGACTTAAGCTTATGTGAACAATAGTCGTTTTTGAGCAAACAAGTATTGAAATCATCCAAAAACAGCGTATGATCATAGTTAGGACTGAGTGTATACAATAAATTCTCTAGCGAGTTGAAATAGTCTAAACGGAGGGACGGACTATAGAAAACACCAATTAAGACCTTTTGATGCTGAAGGGTGATCTCAATAAAAAGATGCTCTGCTGACATGGAATACAGAATACGGAACACACACACTGATAATATTATGCACACACTGATAATATTATGACATGGAATATGGAATACACACTGATAATATTATGCACAATATCAGCACAGAGATAAATAGCCATGCGTCTGCCTCCCTTGCCCGTACGATCATTGCGAATAAGTTTGAAACCAGGAAGAGAAAATTGGGTAGAAGGGAGAGAAAGTTTAAGGAAGCTTTCATAAATTAGGATCGCATCAACACGAGTGTTACTAAATGACGCCAGAAGATCGGAGTAATGAAATGGAACACTCTGTGCATTTATATGCACGATATTGAAGTTATTAGGAAACGGGGAGAATACAAAATCTAACTGATCATGTACTGATAAGAAAGTAGAACTGCTGCTGCCAGCACTGCAGAAACTGTCGGAAGAGGAAGAGCAAGAGAAATATTAATCGTCTATTATAATATTATCCAGTGCAATATCCATTAACTGAAATAAAAATTAATTATAATAAATATGAAGAAATATATATTTTACATAAAAGAACGTAAAAAATTATATATAAAATAAATAAAAATAAAATAAAAAGTAATAATAATAACAATTAATCACTCAACACACCTTAGCCATATCAACACCCGCCTTAGGGTGTTGAAAGAAATTATCAACAAACACAACCATTACATGAAAACATAAACTAAGCTATCAAATGAAATATAACCTACAAACCACACAGTACATTTTTAATATGGGAGACTTCAAACCAAGGGTAACACAAAATATTAAAATGAAAACAGAAACAGGATTTCAAGTTATTTTTGACGAAATATTAAAATTTCATCAAACTAACTTGAAAATCCGTTTTAGTTAACGCACTGACTGATAACAAGTTAGTAGCTAAGTTAGGTACATGACAAACCTCACTGATAGTCTTGACACCTAATTTTAAATGTACTTTGACATCACCACAACCAGCAATGTATAGTCTTACCCCATTAGCCAATAGCCACCTTCACTTCAGTCAATTAACCAGGAACAAAGTTATTTGCCATATTCTTGTCGTGTCACATGTGACTGCTTGCACCTGAGTCTATCAGCCACACATCACTCTGCACACATGCCGATAACGCCGTTAACAGTGCCTTGTCCGATAAACTGTCCGTCTTTACTGGTTTCACTGATTTGCAGTCCCGCGAGTGGTGAAGTAACCTATTTTTATTTATTTATTAAAAATGGGTTCGCTCTTGACCACAATCTAGCTTAGGGAAAAGATGTGGTCGAGGATGTAGCGAGCTCACCCAGGAGAAGCCTATTCACTCGTAATTTAAAGATATTTGGGTTGTATGAACTCGGAAATACAGACGCCGGCAGGGAATTCCACTCCCTGGCAGTGCGCAATTTAAAAGATGAAGAATAGCGCTCAGTACGTATCCGAGGGATCTCTAAAAGATAAGGGTGGTACCCCGCAGTGCGTCTGGACGTCCGATGGAAAAAAGGGACAGGCGGAATGAGCTCATGTAGCCTCTGAGCACACTCTCCGAAGTACATCCTATAAAAAACACATAGGCAAGCTACTTTGCGTCTATGAGCTAGGCTTTGTAGCTTATCCTTAACCAGCTTTTCATCACCAATAAGCCTCCTGTCTCTGCGATCCACCGAGTCCAGAGCGGCAAGTTGGTATTTGGCCGAACCATCCCAAAGGTGGCTACAATACTCCATGCACGATCGGACCTGCGCCTTATAAAGGGTAAGAAGTTGTTCCGGCGTGAAGTATCGCTTAACCTTGTTAAGAAAGCCCAGCTTTTTGGCCGCAGTCTGAGCCTTAGACTCGGTGGAGGTACCAAAGATAAGGTTGGCAGACAACTTCATGCCAAGGAGTTCTAGATCATCGGTAATAGATAAAGATGTACTCCGGAAAGTAGGAGTCAAGTTTAATGGACTCCTTTTAGCGGAGAATAGGCACGCCTGGGTTTTGGTGGCGTTGAAACTCACCAAGTTTATGTCACCCCATTGAGAGACAAGACCCAAGGTTGAGTTTACTCGCTCAACCATTGCCTCCCTCTCATTTTGAATTTCATCCCCACCAGCTCTTGCACTAGACAAATATCTCTCCATGACTGTGCTGTCATCTGCGTACGCAACCACTCCAGGCAAAAGCATGTCGTTGATGTGCAGCAGGAAAAGAGTCGCAGAGAGAACAGACCCCTGAGGAACTCCGGCATTAATAGCCATAAGGACTAGCCTACTCGGATCGACCGTTCACTCGGGAAGTCAGAAATCCAGCTACAAAAACTGGCAGGGACGCCGTACGCAGGAAGCTTGCTTAGCAGATTAGCAGACTGAATTTCTTACACTTGAAACATTTGATTGGTTTCTTACGTGCTGCCAACGCTGTTGAACCTGTGTCACCCTTCTCATCACGCCGTTGCTTTTCCTGCATCAGTTACGCTTTAACTACCTCGCTCGATAGCTTGATATTCGAATTTTCAAGAACCATTATCAGCGGGTCAAGTCTTTAGATAAACCGCTCAAAATTAAAACTGCAACAAAGTCGTCTTCCAGTTGTGAACTTATATCCTGTAGCTGTTGAGTTAGGTCGGAAATCTTCGTGACACATGCTTCCATACTTTCACATTCGCTTAGTTTCGTTGCAAACAAAATTCGGAGCAAACTCAGTCTTCTGGACAACCCCTTGTCTTTGTATGCCTTATGCAAGTTTAACCATGCTTGCCGCGCCGTTTCTGCATTCCTGACATGCATAAAAATACAGGGCTTCACTGATAAATTCTGTAAAAATGCCGCATCAGGTTTTTCTACATCTTCCGCAACGACATCCCGCAAATCCTCGTGTATGAGCAACATTTTCAGCTGGAATTTACAATTGCCGTAATTTTCGATTCCGCTCAATTTCTCCACAGGAATTATTAGAACCGTTGTTGTAGACGTTCTTGTCAATGCGCGTGCCGGCGTTAGAGGTTAGAATTTTTACTAGTTACTTTTTCTGCCGAATCGCGAAAATGTTCTATTTGCTGGGCAATGTCGTAGCCCTGGGCCCATAACCTGATGGGTTATGGGCAGAAAAAGAAACGATTGTATAATTAACCTCGGATAATTTATTTTGAAACAAAGCACAATGTACAGGGGTTTCAATCAGAGTGAAAGAGACAGAAAGTGACAGGAATGACATTGACAGATATGTGATAACTACTGTCAAAAGCGTTTCGTTCTACATATTTGTTTATAATTGCATTTAGTTTACACTAACAAAACCCACGAGGACGTGGGACCACGCAAGATGACTGTGTCGGAGACGGTCAATAGTATGAACACACACAAAGCGTAGGGCACGAGTCGGTATTTTGGGGTGTTTCGGCAATCCCTACTACCCCTACTATCCCCGCTACCCCTACTACCGACGTGCGCTAGGACGGAGCTTCGGACGAGGCACAAAAGCGGCACTCAGTTGAGCTACAACCGTCGTCGCGTGCACAGTGCCTTAGGAACAATCACCCATTTTGTTTAGCTGCCTAATTTGCAAATAAACTAACTTTGAGTACTAGTGGTGTTTCTCTTTGCTTGATTAACCATCTACATGCCCGAATGATGTCTGACGGCAGCGCAAATTCTATTTACATTCCGACTTATAAGATTTCTTAAAAAAATACATACATATACTTTTCTCCTCTTCTGAAGTCTATTAAATATTATCGAATCTATTTAGTCGAGATTTGTGGGAAATGGAGACGAAATAACTTGGCGCCCTCCTTTGTTCAGAACTTTCTTGAAGGACTAAACCTGTGAAGATCCCACCTTTTTTCAAGTACCAGCTGAACGCATGAAAAAAATAACAATCCCCTCATTGGATAAGTCCGCTTTTGTAAACTTTTGTAAAACTAAATTTGTTATTCTCTCTAATATCACTGTAAAATAAATAATTAATAAAGCCCTAGTGCTAGATTGTGGTAGAGAACGAACCCATTATTAATTTAAAAATAAATACATGTCTGAAACAAGTCTTTCTGCTTTTGAATAAGGTGGAAAGCTGATGGAAGAAAATTGACAGTAATTCGAGTAACAGACTCTGAGTACGGCAGATTTTACTGTATTGTAGATGGCATATTATCGCATCCTGCAGTGTTAAGTGAGTGTTTTAGTTATTTTTATATACTTGAGTAATTACTAATTTTCTTTATCAAGATCTACAAGGATGTTTTCGAACTTGACATTACATTACAACTTCTTCCTATCGAGTCGGTCATTTGGGTTTTCAAATTTTACTACACCGGTACTCAGCCACTTCTTGATAATCTACATATACTAATAATATAAAGAGGAAAGATTTGTTTTTTTTATATGTAACGAATAAACTTAAAAGGTACTTGACCGATTTCAAAAATTCTTTCACCATTAGGATGCTACATTATCCCTGAGTAACAGGGGCTACATAATCTTCCCGATTTCCCACGGGAACGAAGTCCCGAGCGGGATGCTAGTCATGTTATAAACTGAATGCATAAAAAATCTCAGAATGTACTTAAGTTAAATGTGGCGTCAAATATTTCTGGGAACATATGGTGCTCTGCCAAAACCAATAGGTTGAGTGTGTATGTGTGTGTGTGTGTGCAAATAACTTTCATTTCAGTTCAGTTCCGATGACTTAACCAGCCAGCAGCACTGCTGCAGTACATTTAAGTCAAATCAACGGTAAGCCATGTAGATAAGGACTGTAAAGTGGTGCAGTTTGCAGTTGGGATAGCCTTGTAAGACCGAAAGTAAATTATATAATCAGTATAGAGCGGGTTATAATCATCAGTATATCATCTGGAGTCGCTCAAGGATGTCATTTGGGGCCCCTGTTTTACAATGCTTAAAACCACCTCAGAAATGTTTGCTTGAAGATCAGTATGTACGTAGCACATAACGTCGAAGGCCTCCTGTCAGACTTCCAGCATGGGTTCAGACACGGACGCTCAGTGGAGTCTAACTTAGTATCATTCGTTTCTACAATAGCTATTGAAGTGGACAAGGGACATCAAGTAGATGTTGTTTATACAGACTTTAGCAATGCGTTTTATCATCCATCTCTACTTCTGAAACTTCAGGCTTACGAAATAGCCGGATCTCTGCTCAGCTGGTTTAGTAGTTAACGGTAACAAGTAGTTAATGGCGGCCTTACTTTGTTTATAAATTATAAGTATACAAAATAAAAGAAAGTTAAACACCGCCTTGGAAAAAACAGACAAAAACTTGATCTATACTCCAACGCCGCTAATTGTGAGTTTGAATTGATACTACACTTTGTACCGGGCACGTAATGAACACATTTTTGCCTTAATGGTCCACGATCCACGACTTATGGATGCACTTTGGTAAGAATTCATCAAACACTTCAAAAAAACTTACAAATTTTACTACACATAATTTGCTGCTAATTGTAACATATTTGTTCATTCAGTCTTAACCCTTTAGAGTTTGAGCATCTTGAAACGTATACGCGTGAGACGAGTGGTTAAGTGGAGAGCGCGAATCATAGGGCACCCTAAGCTTCTATAAGTGAAATATGAGATTCTCCTGATTTTATCCTCACTCAATTGGTGTTAAGACTGCCGTAATTGAAAAATGTATACGTATCTAAAATTTATTAAATTTCTTATGCTTATGATACGTCCTTCAGCGATTAAATTTAAAATGGAGATCGCCGAAACACACAAAAAATAAAGAAGACGAGATTTTTAAAAAAGAATGAAAGAATTAAATGAAACAAAAAAATAATTACAAAAATTCGACGTTATCCAAGGAAAATATTGAAAATTGAACACTTAAATTAAACTTTAAGGTGTAACAAACAGGATAACCTACCACGCAATTAATTTTCAACGTATGGATATTTTGTTTGGAAATGAAGTGTTAGATTATTTTGAACGGTTACAATACCATACATAAAATTTAAACACGAGGCCTAACTATAATAAATTATTTTCTGTAGCAAATAGGAAGATAAATAATTCGATATCGAATAAAATACCCCACCTACTTGTTAGATAAACCTATAACTGTTACAATTGGCACATTTTGACAAAATAATAAATTAAGAGTATTTAAAGGAATGGATAAAAACTTAGCTACTGGTCTTCCAGAGGCCGCTGGTCAAACCGCTGTGGAATGGTGGCAGGATCAGGTGGATTAGGTCGCCCAAATTGGGTACACGTCTGTCAGAACTCTCTCAGCGGTAAATTGTTGTCCAAACTTTTAAAGTCGTATATTGAATACACTGAAACTACAAAAATTCCAAATTGGACTAGGATACCTAAAACGAAACCCGAAAGAACCCAAAGAAAGAAAAATTGAAATATATGAGTATTTATTAGAATATTTATTAGAATGTCTAGCTAGTGTAACCTATACAAGAAGGATATTCTCCTCTTGCAGGTCGTGAAGTAATCCCCCCAGGTCAAATGATAACCAGATTTGATTTAAACCATAAGACCCAGGATTCTCGTTACTGCTGCAAGAACAGCCTGATAGAGTATTTGTCTGAGCGTGAAGAAGATGTTGTAAAAGTGTACTGTATAGCGTAGCTAGGGTAGAGTAGGCGTGTGAGAACAAAAAAAAAATAGAAATGGTGAAAAACTTACATTTTGATTAACACGATTGGATAATAAAAAAAAACTTTAAATATATATCACTATATACTTTTAATCTCTCTGTTGACCAACGTTTGTAATGATGAATTTAATATCAAAAATAAATCAATTAAAGCATTCACTTTCACAGAAAATCAGTCATTTCACTGAAATTTTTTTGTCCAATGATGAACAACTTCAATCCCAAACAAAATCCAAAAATCAAGCAAATTCTAAAATTTTGAAATAAATTGAATTAAAAAGCAAACTAGACCGGAAAGAACATAAAAAAGATCGCAAGCAGAAATGCTGCAGTCCCTACTGCGTGTATTACGGTAAAAAATAGGATTCTAAAGTCAAGCTCCAAAGGGTTCCGGCAGTCAGAGCGATAGTGAGATGAAAACAAAAATGATTCAAGTACTACTACAACCCAAGTGTTTAGATATTTGTTCAATCTTTTACATTGAGTAAGTTACTAGCCTGCAAGTTACTAGTGCTAGCTACTCGTCCTCATACTAGCCCAGTGTAAGCCCAGCCTAAGGCGTGGTCTTCTAGCTTTGAGCAGGTAGACAAGTATACGTGGCCCTCAGTAAAAAAGGTCTTAGAAAACTGGTAATTAATTAGGGAAGTCAACTAGACTCAACTTGGGACTCGGCCAATTATTGTCAACTTACCAGTCGAAATTCTATCAGAAATTAGTACAGTTCGTAATTATTGCTTTATGAGGAGCAGACTAGGTTCTTATATCATAATGCAGCTTGCGTATCTTCCCTCCTCTTTCGAAGTTCATATGAGGTGTACTTGGGCCGCGGTCGTGACTTCGAAATATAGTACCTAATAGTGCTAATATTAATAAAAATCTCAGGTTTTGGAGATATTTAATGAAAAAAAACTCATGATATCACAACAAATGAATATCTAGAAGGTGAAAATTGAAGCGATGGTATATTTGAAATATCGACTCTTTTTGTTCTGAGTTTTCGTAGTCTATCCTATCAAATTCATCTTGGAAAACGGGAGAATAGAGCAATTTCATGAATAGTGCCCTTCTTCGTTTCAAGCCATCAATTCTCTCTCGGCAAATTTTAATGTCTAAATTAAATCTATACTATAATATTATAAAGAGGAAAGATTTGATTGTTTGTTTGTTTGCATTGAATAGGCTTCGAAACTACTGAACCGATTTGAAAAATTCTTTCACCATTAGAAAGCTACACTATCCCCGATGGACATACGAGTAGGCTATATTATATTTTCAAAAAAATTTGGGATCCTTACTAAAACTTAAATAATGTAACCCAAGGTGTAAAAAATTACATACAATATTATTTACATTGCGTGCGCTGCGTAAACTATTGATGATAGAATAAAATAATGTACTGCGACTTTGCAGAACACATAAATATTTACAAAAAGTGTCGCGACAGCATATGTCTAACTATTGTAGTTATGCCACAATATGTGTTTTTTTATTTCAAAAATTTAATTGAAATGCCGCACGCTATAAAATGCTCTTTATTTGTATCTTGGTATTAATCCTTATCAAAATAAATTACTTTATATTCAAGACTGCTTCAATATCTTTATACAACTTTTTGAATTATGCAATTCGGACATTCCATTCAAAAGATATCACGTGTTTAAAAATGTAAGTATTAGAAAAAAGTTTCGTAGTCGCTGCTCATCTTGCTCAGCTAGCTAGCTAGGCAGCACCTTATGCGATGTAGGCGTCACTGGGGTACGGGCCGTACGGGCGGGGAGTCAATATCAAGAAATGAAAAAAAAAACTTCAGAAAGTTGTAAAATCAATCAATATCTATAGTTGTGTATGCTGTATGACAGCAATGCAGACTGCTTTTCCAGTCTCAGTGGACATTCACTCTACTGGTAATTTAGGTCCGTATTACCTAAATTACCAAGCTTGATATATACTTAAGTATTGATTGTCTCTTTCTTTCGCTATCAAAATGACAAAGACGACTGCTGCTTAAGTATAGATCAGTCTGAGTCGCGTTCTATAATATGGACCTTAGATGCACATTGCATAAGTGCTCAGAGCATTTCAAGCAATTAGAATACCCTCTTCGTTTATGATAAATACTTCAATAAGGCTACCTATATGCTATTTTAGGATTCAAACATTTATTTATCCATAACTTAATTGAAAGACTTAAAATTAATATCTTAGGTAATAAGCATAGCCAAATACAGATTACTCTGGATTAGCAAATATTCGTCTGTTAAGTCACGCACCGGCTTACGCGCCGTGCGATACAAATCCTGTATCTAATGTGATACTTTTTGGGGTGACGGGTAAAGGTTTTTTATCTATATAACAAACATGATTATTCTATTCAGCTTACGTCTTTAGTAAGTAAGTAATTCAAATCAAAAAGTTGTATTTTTACAGCACCATTGTATTCTATGTATACCTTTCTGCAGCTTTCTATGTAATACCTATCAATGTCAAGTGTATAAGATCTCAACTTTTATTTGTTTAGTTAGGAATCATCAAAATGGCGATGAACTTTTCAGCACTAAGAAAGGATTTTTCTAAATTCTACCCCTAAGGGGGTGTTTGCAGTCCTCCAAAGCTAGGGAAAATGATGCACAATTTCCCGGAAGGTATAGACATTTAATACAATATTGGTCAACCTATTTATAATTTTCAGGAACATTTCGATAGCGCGTTTCAGCGAACTGACTGTGCCATCTAGCGACCTTTTATGTGAACTAATCACTAATATGAAAACAAACTTAAACATTCCGCCCACCAAGGACCTCATGGTCCTTTAAAACGAACAAAGTAAAAACAACTAAATAAGGAAGCTTCGTAGTAAAAACAATAGATTAAGATCCTAAGATCACAAAAGAAACAGTGGACTGTAAACTGTAAAATTATAAAACAAAAGAGAGTATAATAACTCAGTAATTGCCATTACGTAGAAGCAAACTTATTACACTCATTAGTACTACGTCGATATTAAACAATTAAAGAAACAATTGAATTAATCCTCATGTACAAATAAAATTCTAATAATTATAAATTTATCAATCATACTTTAGAGGTAATTACAGTTACAAATTATAAAATAAATTTTTAAAATATACACAAATACAGTTTTACAAAAATAAATTGTACAAAATTAAGTATTTTGTCGAATGCGCAATATGCACAGTTTTGAAATTGGACGCTGAATAAGAGACCCTTTACCAGCGTGTACTTGTTCCACTAGTCCGAACAACCACTTAGCTGGAGGCAAATTGTCCTCCTTGACTAAGACCACATCACCTTGCCTAGGTTCCGGCTGTCGAAGGTTCCATTTGTACCTTTGAAAAAACTGAGTAAGGTACTCTTTGGACCACCTTCTCCAATAAATCTGAACCATACGTTGAACTAAGTGCCAACGACGCAAAGTCCTAACGTTAGCCACTTCATAGTTATAATCAGGAGCAAGAACCAATGGCTCTCCTACAAGGAAATGACGTGGAGTCAAAGGTTCTGGATCCATTGGATCAGAGCTTGCTTCCGCTAACGGTATTGAATTAAGACATGCCTCGATTTGAGACAACACTGTGGCCATCTCTTCAAAAGTTAGGGCGGTATCACCAATTACCCTTTTTAAATGGTTTTTGGTGCTTTTGATCCCTGCTTCCCATAACCCACCAAAATGCGGAGCACGAGGAGGGATAAAACGCCAAGTTGTCCCATTGTTTGCTAACACAGCAGCTACTTTCCTTGCCATTGAGGAGTTCTCATCAGCAAACAGCCTCCCTAACTCTCTAGAAGCACCAACAAAATTGGTGCCGTTGTCACTCCAAAGTTGAGCGCAACGACCACGCCTAGCCACGAATCTCTTAAACGCCGCCAAGAAACCTTCTGTAGTCAGATCCGAAACTGCCTCTAAATGTACAGCCTGAGTTGCCATACAGACGAAGAAGCATATGTAGCCCTTGTAAGTTCTCTGACCTCTACCCTTTGAAACACGCATGTTAATGGGTCCTGCATAATCGACACCGGTATGCAAGAAAGGTTTAGCTGGAGTTACCCGACAGGCTGGTAACTGACCCATCAACTGAGTTGTGACAGCAGAAGAATGACGAATGCACTGGACACACTTATGCACATGAGCTTTAACTAGATTTTTAAGTCTAGGAATCCAGTACCTCGTGCGTATGTAGTTGATCATCAACTGCTGTCCACCATGAAGTGTTTTAATATGAGCGTCCACCACTATTAACCTGGCAAGATGAGATCCAGCAGGTATAATGATCGGATGCTTGCTTTTCACTTGTAAACTCGAATTCTCGACTTTACTTCCCACCATTAAGACACTTTCACTGTTAATAAAAGGACAGAGCGTGCAGAGTGAACTCTTTTTGCTGACACATTTGTTCTTCAGCAGAGATTTGAAGTCATCAGCATACTTTCGATGCTGACACTTTCGAATACAACACATAAGGGCATCCTGCATCTCAGACCAAGAAAGGTATGGCGATACATTAGGCCTTGCTTCGGGCAACACCTTGAGCCGCAAGAACCTTCGGCAATAGCTCACTACTCTGATTAATCGTTGCAAAGAAGAAAACCTTAACAACCAATCTGAATCTGCATGTTCAGTAGTAGTGGCATGCGCTTTGATTGTTCTCTCCTCCATATCAATCTTAGTACATATTGAAGCGGGCTTTGAATATGAAATGTCTTCATAACTTAACCATTTAGGGCCCTTTAGCCACAATTCAGTATCCGGTAAAGCAGAAGCAGGTATACCACGAGATGCATAATCAGCGGGATTTTCCTGGCTCTGAACGTAACACCACTGCCCAGAGTCCATGAGACTCAAAATTTCCGATGTCCGATTTGCAACAAAAGTCTTCCACTGACTCGGATGAGCGCACAACCAGGCTAATACTATTGTAGAGTCAGTCCAGGCGTGTAGATTTTTAAAATCTACCCCTACAACTTTGGCGACCTCAGCAAGTAATTTAGCAACCAACACAGCTCCGCAAAGTTTAGTTTTTGCAGTCACTAAATTCGTGTGAATATTGCCATGAGCATCAATGACCCGCATGTATATCGCAGCTGCATACGCAGCATTAGAGGCGTCACTGAAGTCATGCAATTCCACCCTTACATCATTCTGGTTGACGTTAAGCCAACGAGGGATGTAGAGGTTGACCAAATTGGATAACTCCTCTCTATACTGCTTCCATTCTTTCAACAGATCTTCAGGAAGCTTATCATCCCAGTCAAACCCAGCTATCCAGAGTTTTTGAATAAATACCTTGGCGGTAACTATACAGGGGGCTATCCAACCGAGTGGATCGTACAGACGAGAAATCTCGGCGATGATTTTTCTTTTCGTTTCAGGAACTTCCATCGACAACATCTTCACCGTGTAGTTAAAAACATCAGTGCGACGATTCCAGGTAAGTCCCAGTATCTTAGTTATATCATCAACCTTTATTTCTACATCCTTTCCAGGTTCCTTCCCTGTATCTTCGAGAATCCCTGCCTTGTTACAAGCCCATTTTTGCATAGGAAACCCTCCTCTTTGTAGCATTTCGTTCATTTCCTGATATATCTGTCTTGCTTCTGTTTCAGAGTGACACCCTGTCATCAAATCGTCCATGTAAAAATCAGATTTTACCCTCTCAGCAGCCAATGGATACTGTTTTCCTTCGTCTACAGCGGTTTGCTGCAACGCCTTGACTGCCAAGTATGGAGTGCAAGCAGTACCGAAAGTCACTGTCAGTAACCGATAATCTTCCATTTCGGCATCGGCATCTGTTCTCCATACGATCCTCTGAAAATCCACATGTTTTGGTGACACTCTGACCTGCCGATACATTTTGACAATGTCAGCCGTGAGACATATTGGAAATAAACGAAACCTCAACACAATGTGTCTCAAATCAGGTTGCAGAGTGGGTCCAATCATCAGTGTTTCATTCAAAGAGACACCATTTGTTCCCTTGGAAGACGCATTGAAGACAACCCTGGTTTTGGTTGTCGTTCTTTCCATACGGATAACAGCATGGTGTGGCAACCAAACTTTATCCGCTTTCTCTTCCTCAGTTTCCTCCGAGATCTTCTCCATATGCCCAAGAGATAAGTATTCATCAAGAACTTGCTTGTATTGCTCCTTTGCGTCAGGATCTTTATTGAGTCGTTTTTCAAGACTCCGCAATCTCTTAACAGCAATGTTCCTTGAATGTCCATGTTTACACAATAGGTCAGAAGAACGGAACGGCAGTTCAACTCCGTAACGACCTGTATCGTCCCGACATGTAGTCTTCTGGAAATGATCCTCACAAGCTTGTTCTTCAGGACTCAGCACTCGTTGCTTAGGAATCAATGTCTCATATTCTAACTCCCAGAATCTCTTTAATATGTCATCTTGATCAGCATCAACAATGACATTCAGAACCAAGTTATGACAGGATTGATTTTCGGAACATTCGCCGCCCACCCTACCAGATAAAATCCAACCCAGGTAAGTGTTTTGAGCAATGGTATTACTCGTGGGACTCTTGATCAAGCCCACTTTCATTATCTTACAGTAGACCTCGGCCCCTATAACATGTCTATTTTATTAGGAGTGTTATATTGTGGGTCAGCCAAATCGACTTGATGAATTCCCTCCCAGTTAGTAATTGAGAAATTCTTCTCAGGTAATATTGACGTCACGTTGCCAATAACATGTGCTCTTACTTAAATTTGAAAATCAGGGTCGTACAGTGACTGGATAATTACATTAACGACATGTTTTGACGTTAAGCCACTTTTCCCCCCACCTAACCCAGAAATAGTGCTCTTAGCAGCTATTTTGGTTAATTGAAGCAACTGCACAGAAGCCTCAGATATGAACGACGCCTGTGACCCTTGATCAATCAATGCTCGTAATATCGGTGTCTGACCCATCCTCGACTCGGCTTTAATTAAAGCCGTAGCTAATAATGTTTGTTGAACATTCCCTGTCGTGAAATGGGTGCTAATGGTTTGCATGGTCTCCTTCGTCGCTGAAGACGATTCCGGGCCTGAGTCGCCTAAGTCTGGTGACTCTCCTGAGATAGTGGCAGCATGCACACTATCGCGGCTTTGATGATGCAGTAAAGTATGGTGTTTTCTGCGACAGATAAGGCATTTGGTTGATGAGCGACATTGCTTGCTAGAGTGATTGCTCCCTAAACAGTTAAAGCATACGCCCAGAGATGACACTAGTTCTCGACGCTTGGCTACTTCCTCTTTTGAGAACTGCTGGCATTGGTGCAGTATATGTTCTTCTGAACATAGCGGACAATTTGTGGTACTTGACGTGTTGTGCAAGACTTTAGGACAAGAATGTAGAGATTGCTTGGGTTTTAATTGTTTGACGGGTTCGCAAACCTCAAGAGCGCGAAAACGAGCTTGAAGGAAATCCTTAAACTGTTTGAAAGTAGGCAGATCCTCACAAGTCTGACTAACTTGCAGCTCCCACTGTTTGCGAGTTTCAGCGTCCAATTTCAAACTTGTGATGTAAATAATTATAACATCCCAGTCTGCGGTGTTGATCCCTAAATTAGACAATTCATGTAAACAGTCTGAAGTGGTGTATAACAGTTCCTTCAGTGCAGTTGAGGACTCTTGATTTACATTCTTTTGACCAAACAGCCGCTTAAGAATACAATTGGACATCAAACGCTTATTGTTGTACCTATTTTGTAACACATCCCAACATTTTTTATAATTAGCCTCAGTAATGGGTACATATCTTATGAGTTGTTCAGCTTCACCTGACACCTGAGTTCTTAAATAGTGTAAGCGCTGAACGTCATCGAGCTTAGGATTATCGTGCACTAGCGACTTGAAAAGATCTCTGAAAGATGACCACTCAGAGTAATTTCCACTGAATGTAGGCAGCGTGATTTTAGGTAGTCGCAGTACTCCACAATCCTTGCTCGAAGACTTCTGGGTTTCAGTGTGCGATGGCCTTAACTTAATTTCGAATTTATCTAATGCAGTCTTTAGTTCTACTTTGTAGTCCAAATATGTATCATAAGCACTTTGAAAAACATCTTTTTGAGTGTAATCCACCAAAACATCTTCATCAAAATTGCTGAGGATAGATTGATGCTTCTGTCTTAGCTCTGCCACAATACCTTCTAAACTTTCCAGTCTGGTAGTGATATAAGCCTCTGTCAATCTATCTTTTGGCGATTTCTTGAAGTTGGTATATGCCCTGGTAATTTGACACTTCAAATCATTCAACACTCTTTGGTCTGAGTTGAATTCGGCTACTTCGTCTCTTTCCGACATCTTTGACTTAGCACAATTTGTACTCGGTGCTCCAAAATTGCCTATGTTTAAAAATGTGAAAATTGCAATAAGTTGAAAATTCCGAATTTTTTCTAAGTGTTTAGAAAACCGCTTCAAAATCGGGCATAGGTTCCCCGTATTAACACTTTTTCTAAAACTATTCTAAGTCCTGACTAACTTTCTTCTATTTTCCTGCACTAGTAAATTCTTCTAAGTCCCTGACACTGCTAATTAATTATTTGAATGTACTTACAGTTTTTCTTGCACTTTACCACTTTAATGTACTATTAACACGATCCAGCCAATTTTTGCGAGCATTCCCGTACAGCTCGTAGTACCATCTCCGTAACAGCTTCCAACAATTCTTGACGGCACCAGCTTATTTCCACAGTACTGTACTTAGATTTTTTATGTCAGCTCTTTGTGCGTACTTATTCAACCAAAAAACCATCCGGCTCCGTAGGACCTTGTTTGCAGTCCTCCAAAGCTAGGGAAAATGATGCACAATTTCCCGGAAGGTATAGACATTTAATTCAATATTGGTCAACCTACTTATAATTTTCAGGAACATTTCGATAGCGCGTTTCAGCGAACTGACTGTGCCATCTAGCGGCCTTTTATGTGAACTAATCATTAATATGATAAAAAACTTAAACAGGGGGAGAAATGGGGGTTCAAAGTTTGTATGGAGAAAATAATTTTTTGCACATTTTGACTCAAAACTTCGTCAAGATATACATCGAAGCAAATAAACGGACACGTGTTTCGCTATTTTCCAAAAATCATCCCCTAAAGGGTCAAGAATGAAACGGGTGACTAAAAGAGTTCATTGCGCGAGCGAAGCCGCGGGGAAAAGCTAGTATATAATAAACTGCCGACTTTCCTTAAAACTGAATTAAAAGAAAAACAATTTATTTTAAATCTTAAAGAATTTTTATACGATAAATGTTATTATACTATTTACGAGTATTTACAAGATAAATTTTTACATTAGGCATTTTTTTTTCTTATAATAATGACATGAACTATTATTTTTATTATATTGACATCGTTTAATTTACAATTATCTACATTTATTTAATTACCATTGACTACGCATTAAAACTGACATTAAATTTATTTTTATATACCTGGGACATTTAATTATTGCCTACTAATACTGTTTTCTTTTTATTTATAACATTAATTAACATTTACGAGATGAATATTAACCGCATGACATAATATAAGTAATAATTATAACCCTTTTTATGACAATATTTTTTATTCGTTTTAGCCGCAAATGTTTGACATGAGTCCTCCTCTCTCAAATAAAATTGCGTGCCCAGCCTGGGTCCATGAGCTCTCAGAAATGTTATTTGTTTGTCACCTATGTAAAAACCATGGAAAGCAATAAATGATTGAGTATTGAGTCTTTTTTCATAAAGGATGTTATTTGATCGATATTTTGCTATTAAAATAAATCCATTTACAAATGCACAGTCGTGCCAAAATTCACAAGCTAAGTAAAAAAAAATTAAATAGTGAAAATCACATGTTGTGCCATTTTGATTCCTGGGAGGTGTCACTTGATTCACATTAGCTGCTCTTAAATTTGGTTGATTTTTAACCCCCGACGCAAAAAGAGGGGTGTTATAAGTTTGACCGCTATGTGTGTGTGTGTGTCTGTGTGTCTGTCTGTGGCACCGTAGCTCTCAAACGGGTGAACCGATTTGGATGCGTTTTTTTTTTATTACAAGCAAGTTTTTTGGCGATGGTTCTTAGATACGTTTTATCAAAATTGGTTCAGCCGTTTCAAGGTCATCAGTTCTTTTGTTAGCTGTGTTCTTAGACACAGTTCTTAGACTCTTAATGTGTATTTACTTTACTTTCAAACATACATGTGACCTAAAACTTGAAACACTCATGTATGCTTAATAACTATGCAGGATTATGGAACTCTTGGTCTGATGCTGCAGCCAGGATATCCAGAACACTAGCACACTCTTAAAAAGATAATAGCAGATATGTCGTGTTTGGATTCTGCATACAATGCAATGGTGGCAACACGGTGAGCTGATGCTGCGGCCAGGATATCCAGAACACTAACACATCCTTGAAAAAAATAATTTAGCATCTCTTACATAACTTCCAAACATTTTGGTTTAAAAACAAAACAACCGAACATAATTTTGATGAATGTTTTATAGACAAATCTATATCCTTTTAGATATAACTGTACTTGTCATTAATTATTTTGAAAATAAGTTGAAAATTTTGAAATAAAAATTGAATTAAAAATTTAAACCCCCCCCCCCGCAAAAAAGTAAAGCGGACATTTAAAAAGTAAAAAATAATACCTTTTGTTGAGCCATCAAATTCATTTCAGAAATACCTATATATATTTTAATTATAGAAGTCGATGGATGGCACGATAGGGTTTGCTCATTAAAATGGCGCTATAATGTCGCGTCGGGGTACCGCTAAATTTAAAGCAATAGATAGTCAATCAAATGAAGGGTCTGATTCACTAAAGCGGTACCCCGACGCGACATTATAGCGCCACTTTTTTTTATTTTTTATTATAAGATGGGTTAACTCTTGAGCTCAATCTTGACATTGTGCAAAGATTTTGTTTACAACTGACAGTTTGATAACCAGCAAATACGGAGCAGATATCAAACATATTCATGACCTATACATACTCACTGATATCAGAGGAAGGTTTGTAGCCAGCGTCCACAAACAGAAAATGAAACCAACGTTTGTTGATGGTATGATCAGTAAAAGACTTGAATAAATCCTCGAAAATATTAAAAAGCTATCAAACTATTGAGTCACAGTAAATGTATGTCCATGGGATAAAAATTGCAGTTACTATAAATTTGTATCAAGGAATTTTTGTACGTTGAGATATTACTGTCGACTCTGTTGATTTCGTTTCTTCTACTCGCGGAATCTGGTTGCTGGAGCAGCCTGTCCTTATTTTGGCCCAATACGAAGATGCTGTCACGGAACATTTCTATCTGACGGCGTTGAACTCCAGTGAGCCGACCAGTTGTAAATGGCTGAAAGAAAAATTATATTCCTAAGCCAAAATCGTTCAAATGGAAAATTTTGTGTGCAAACAACTTTGTAGCAGAAAACCATGACATTAGTTTTAATTTTTAATAATTTCATATAAAATAAAAATATTCAAACGATAATTTAATGAGTAAAAAAATTATTTTGATAACGATAATAATGAAGAAAGTTGATTTCATGTACAATTCAAATTTTTAGATAGTTTGAATTTTCCCGCAAACGATTTTTATTTCCAAACGAATTAAACAAGTTCGTACATAACTGTCAGTCAAAATAAATTAATTATTAATTTTGGAAGTTACGATGGAAGACACCGTGATTAATTATTATAATGAGTAAGAGTTTATTATTTATCGTTTACAATGTTTCAAGTAGTATAATAGATATGATATTATGATATTAATAGCAAAATTTTAGGTGTGGGTCACAATGTTGTTACTAGGGAGGAATCTTTGGGACGAAGTATATTGTCAGTGGTCCTCTGGCTTGGGGTACGAAGGGTCATAAATCCCTTCCACAATGTTGCGTATAGAATTACCTGTAACTGTCACCGTGGGGGTGGATACCAGTATTGTTGCTATTCCAACAATCAATAAATAGAACGATATTAAGCAAAGATTTTTATAGAATTTGCTTCCCATAAATCAGATAAAAAGATTTAAAAAATTGAGTTCTTAAATTGTATTTTTTTTAAGTTAATGTTTACACCTCCATGCAGATTAAAAATTAGGAAAGAACTAATACTTACACTCTGTATCATTTTGATTTCAATAAACTGGAACTTCCGAACATTTGCCTTGACACTGGCAACTGTGTGAACTCGATTATAGATACACATGTATGATCAATGACCACAAACCGGTAAAATGTATTCGTAACCTAAATAACATTGGTCTGGAGCCTTTAAGTTTACTCACACTACCATTTTTTTATCTCGATGCCAGTTAGACGCGTTTATTTTCTGCTGCGATGAAATAGTGTGTGCAAGATTGTCACACATGTACAGATTGCCATGCACACATAGTGCTTGCAGACGTTCTTATTATCGTTATTCTTGTACAAAAATAGGGTCAGCTAAAGAGCAAGTTAAACGTTTCATTCTACTGCGCAGCAGAACACAAACAGTACGAATGGATTGAAAGTCATTTGTTATTTAGCTTCCTCACGAAAATCATAGCTCTATTAAAGTTACCTCTATGTATAGTCGAAATTGTTCATTATGAGTGTATATTCAAACATATAAACTCAACAGCAAGTTCAATAAGTTTCTTGGTCAAGTAATGACGTAAAGGTTCTGATCATATGCCATTTTTCGTGTGATACTTTCCAGCCGATCAGCTTTTTGACTTTTATATTGACTCAGGTCCCTTAGATAATTGCTGCAAGCGAGGCCAGACGTACACATATACGTACGCGATGCTGACTCCAACTAGCTTCGCACACCACAATGTTTCTTAGAATCAGGAAGTGACAGTTCAAAGTGCGGAAACTTCCTATAGCTACTGTCACGTGGTGATAAAGGCCGAGCGATCCGCGCATGTTGCTCAGATAACTAATTGGTCAGGTGTGGGTTCAAACCCTACTAAGGGTCTGATAGATTTACAAGATACTTTTGTTTATCAGAAATGTATGAATATGTAATATTTGTCGTCTAGCCAAAACACGAAATAAAAGCAAACATATTTTTCTTATTGTATGCTATATTTTACATACATGAACTATTGTTCATTTCAGTTGATTGAATAGTGAGAATATTACTGTATTCAATTGATTAGCTTTGTAAAAAAACGAACACCCAATGCATGAGAATTGAATAACTATTTGTTTAATAATGATTTTGTGTTCAAGAATTGTGATTTTCCTATCAATGGCAACAATTTTGTTCTGGCAGCAGTGACTATTTAGTTTATATTCTACTTGCTGCTTAACGTATTTCAACACGATGATCTTGTTGCGGTAGAATCGTAATTCTTGGAGGGTGATTGCAATTGGCTGATCGTCAGTCATCTGCAAAACCATATAATTGCTGATAAACATAGAAAAACTTTTAGAAACTGTATGATCGAAGATTTCAAAAGGAATCGAGAGAAAGCTTCTTCTATACTAATGTGCGGTTCCATTTCATTGTCTGTATTCAAAATCACCACTCAATTTTTAGTATCACTAGGATACTAATCAATCTATTTTATCAGCGCAGTTTATATACTTGTAGTATCTGAATTAGATCATGAAGTTGTAACGACGCCTGGTACCTTCATAATTTTAGAACAATAGATTTTAAATATCGCGACCAGTCTACAAATTTCAAAGAGTCATAGACACGCGTGACATTAAATTCGAGTCGGGACTATAATTATTATAATACGTAATACATAAAATTAAATATTGTTTTTCTCATTGTGTACATAGCTTCAAGAATAACAAATAAAATAATGGGGCCACATACTAACATTAATCATAACGTGAGTCACGCACAATAAGATATTTTGAGCATAAGTAGTCCTGGTTCATGATTAAATAAGATCCCCTTCGGTCATTGTTCAGTTACGTCACTTTATGTTCAAGAATTAATATTTCATCGCTTAGTGCATGAATTTTATTTTAATGGTGTTGACAACATGGTTGATGTTCCAACCGCATCTTTAAATGTATTTCAAAACGGTGATTCCGTTACGACAGAACCGAAGTTCTTGTAGAATTGTTACAGTCAGCGGATCCACACTCTGTAACAAATATAACAATTGTTGATATCCAAACATACACAAAAAAGAAAAATTCTTGACTGAAGACCAATATTCTTGACTTAAGAAAATTTTTGGATTGTCAAAGGAAGACAGAAACTTTATTGGACAAAGAATGTTTTTTTTTTAATTTCATACCTTGATTGAAGAAATTTTCTCCTTAGCTAAAAATTTTTTACGCTTGGATTGAATCTTTTATTTCTCGATTGAAGATTGTTTATTTTTTAATTGAAGTAAGGAATTATACTGCAATCCTTTTATATATTTAGATTAAGAAATAGAGTAGGAAGAGGATTTTTACTTGGTCCATGTAAATCGGTTTTTCTGTGTATATAACATAACTTCATTTAAAGTCGAAGCTTTTTAAAATGGCTCGGTTTTTCGCTCACTATAGGTTTCTTACAAAGCAATTTTACGCTAAACACTCTGTCGCGCTTTTCGAATTTATACAGTCTGGTATAGTGCGCGTTAGGCATAAGATAATAACTTGAAAAGAGTAACTTTAGAAAGACTAGACTATAATAGCTTAACCAATTGCTGATTGATCTGATAGAAGCAACTTATTTTGAAAATAAATGTTGAAATATTTCAGAAGAAATCAAAAAAAAGCTAATTGTATACTGTAAAATAATAGAATAGTCGTAAGTATACAACACGTATTTATTCTTCAACAGTAGTAACAAGAATGCACATTTTAAATTATGAATGTCATATTTATCAGTTCGTACAATCATACCCACTCCGATCGTTCTTTAGTGTTGCCAATTTTAATAATCATCCCTTCTATAAAACTATGACTGACGACCAACTGACATCAGACCATAAAGAACCGACTGTCGCACTTACTTTCTGAAGTTTTATATAATTGGCAACACTAATCACAAATATCAATACTCAATGTTGTCAAACCTTGTCAAGAAAATATTCAATATGATAATTCTCAATCTTTGAGTACAGCGAAGTGCATATCATAATCATGTCTTAATATCTTAACTAACACTCGGCCTTTCCTGATAAATCAAATTACGACCTCGTAATAAAATCGCTAATTTTAATAATCAGTAGGATGGTAAATGGTATAATTATCAAACTGAAAGACTGAAATTACAGTTCTACTCTGGTTAACAATTACAGTTAAAAATATAATAAACGAAATTTAATCAAGAGAAATAAGGCCCAATTTGATCAATAAAGTGAACACAATATTATGTGTTCGGCCTTTCCTGGCGCTATTACGACCTCGGAATTTATATGTTAATTATATACAGTATTTTATACCAATTATACACATTATTGCCATTATATGTAATCGTTAGTTCTGGGACACACCCGATATATTTATGAGACACATCCTTTATATTTATGGGACAAACCCGTTATATCTATGGGACACGCTCGTTAAATTTGTAGGACACACCCGTTATATTTTTGGGACACACCCTTTATGTTTATGGGACAAACCCGTTATATCATGGGACACGCCCGTTTAATTTGTGGGACACACCCGTCATATTTGTGGGACACACTCGTTATATTTTTAGGACACACCCGTTATTTTTATGGGACAAACCCGTTATATCATGGGACACACCCGTTTAATTTGTGGGACACACCCTGTTGATGAATATGTAGTGTTTCTGCTTAGGGGACGTTTTAAACTGTTTGTAATAGAAACCCCGCACTATTTATGATGAATTTTATTTAATTGATGCAACACGAGTACACTGTACGAACGAGGGTTTAAAAGAGAGCGAGAGGGGGTGAGGATGCGTTCACAAACCAGTTAAAACATTAGTTTTAGGTTGCGTTCTCCATTTAGTAATTTATTTTAATTATAATATTAAACATTCTCGCCCCTCCTTACGAAGTTAACATTATCACTGTAAAATATTTTATAATTACAAGTAACCTATTACTATTTTTAAACAATAGCAAAAGTTTTAAAATATTAACTTATTTAATTGTAAATATATTGTAGCTTATAACTTACTCTATTTGTTGTCTCTTAGGCTTAACTAAATAACACCTTATTACTTTAAATGTAATGAACTTAAACTTTATTCTTCTGTAAACAAACTTGAACATAAATTAAACTTTCTTCTTCTGAACTTGACTTTTTTTCTATAACTATATTTAAACAAACTCAATGAACTTATATTAACTCTTTTTATGAATCATAGGTTCTAAACTGAACGCGTAGATGAAAAAAGAAGAAACATTTCAGCAGTATTTTTTGCATATGAAGGAACTTGCTTTACATGCTAACATCGAAGATGATGCTCTGATGGAGTATGTTATTGACGGTATTGTCGACTCTGAAACGAATAAAGCCATACTGTACGGCGCCAAAGATATGAAAGATTTCCGTGACAAGCTAGATTCCTACAGCAATTTGAGAAAACGAATCGATAAGAAGAATAGTGCTCGCCAGAATAACTCTTCATCCACGCCAAATAGTTCTGCCAACTCCACGTCACGTAAACCTATAACAAAAAGATGTTTCAACTGCGGTGATACGGATCATCTTGCACCTACTTGCACAAAAGGAGTTAAATGCTTTAGGTGTAATGAATTTGGCCATAAGGGAAATGAATGCAAAAACGAAGCTAAGAAATCACTTAATATTCAGGACCCTAAAGAAGAAAATAAGACTCCCTACAAAAAGATTAAAATAAACGGAATTGATATGACTGCTTCAATTGATACCGGAAGTGACGCTAACTTTATAAAAACCTCAAATCTTAAGCTATTTGGGAAGAATAAACCGAAATATGAGAACTGCCCTAGAATATGTTTGACCGGAATTGGTAAGCAAGAGCTAAATACAGAAGGACGTCTTACAGCGAAGTTGCAGATTGATGACTGTCATATTGATACAATTTTTCATGTAGTATCAGATGAATCAATACCTGTTAGTTTAATACTCGGCAATCCGATATTACACGACCTGAACATGAACTTTACTTCAGATGGAATCATCGTAGAGAAAATATCTCACCTGACGTTACTTACCGAAGAGAAGAATTTACACGATGCACTGAAGATAGGACAAAAGACGTTTTCTGGAAAGATAAAAGAGATGATAGAAAATTACAAACCCGGTGAAGCTAAAAAAGAAAGTAACGTAGAAATGAAAATAATACTTACCGATGAAACTCCAGTTTACCAAAACCCACGAAGATTGTCACCCCTGGAATAAGAAGTAGTTAACAGACAGATAGAAGAATGGATGCAACAGAAGGTCATCAAGACTAGTACGTCTGCTTTTGCAAGTCCAGTTGTCCTGGCAAAAAAGAAGAATGGGCAATATCGGCTATGCGTTGACTACAGAAGACTGAATAAGAAAATAATAAAGGAAAGATTCCCACTGCCACTGATAGAAGACCAATTAGACCAATTAAAAGATGCTAAGATGTTCACGGCGCTCGACTTAAAGAACGGATTTCTTCATGTAAATGTTCATAAGGAAAGTCAGAAGTATACCTCATTCGTCACGCCCCAAGAGCAATACGAATTCTTAAAGATGCCTTTTGGACTTTGCACAGCACCATCCGTTTTTCAGAGATTCATTAATAACATTTTCCAAGATTTTATATCCAGTGGAGTCGCCCTGGCGTATCTTGATGATTTGATTATACCCTCAAAGACAGAAGAAAAAGGATTGGAAAAACTAAAGAAAGTGTTAAAAAGAGCTGAAGATTTTGGTTTAGAATTCAATTGGGAAAAATGTAATTTTCTGAAGAAGGAAATCGAATACTTGGGTTATGTAATCAGTGACAAAAAAGTCAAACCTTCTAAAGAAAAAATCGAGGCAGTAAGGAAATTCAAGATTCCTAAAGATGTCAAATCGATACAGTCCTTTTTAGGACTTACTGGATACTTCAGGAAGTTCATTAAGAATTATTCATTGATTGCCCGGCCACTTACGAACCTGCTTAAGAAGAATACCGATTTTATTTTAGATGAAAGCTGCGATAAGGCATTTTTACGACTAAAAGACATACTGTGTAGCTCCCCAGTACTTGGTATCTACAATTCTGACTATGAGACCGAGCTCCATACCGACGCGAGTGCTAAAGGGTTTGGGGCTGTACTTCTACAGAGAGATCCAGAAGATAACCAGATGCATCCCGTACATTTCATGAGCAAGAAGACGTCACCCGCTGAAGAAAAGTATCATAGCTATTACCTGGAAATTTTAGCTATTGCAGAAGCAGTTAAGAAATTTCGAGTCTATTTACTTGGAATACACTTCAAGATTGTAACCGACTACTCAGCACTGACTATGACATTAAATAAGAAAGACTTACCGCCAAGAGTAGCCCGTTGGGCTCTGCTCCTCGAGGAATATGATTACGAGATTGAACTTAGACCAGGCTTAAGAATGAAACACGCAGACGCGTTAAGCAGATATCCTAATTGCCTTATACTCACAGAAGTTACAGCTCGAATCAAAAGGGCACAAGATGAAGACGCTCAGATTGACCTAATTAAAAGAATTCTGGAAAAAGAACCTTACCAAGACTACGCAATTGAAAACGGTATACTCACCAAAGATGACGACGGAAGAAGCATTTATTTATTGAAATTTTCCTTTCCCACACTAAAGTCCTTCTTGGCGTCTTTTACTCTCCCAACCTCACCGTTAACTATTTTTCCTCATTTGAATCCCTTCTTGAAAATCTTGTACCATCCTACTCCCATACCCTAATCCTGGGAGATTTCAATACCTGCCTGTTAAAAGCCGATCATAGGAAAAAAAATCTACGCTCAGTAATCGACTCATCAAATCTCTACATCCTTCCCTCTGGTCCTCATCAGTCTCATCAGTCTTCTAATTGTGCTCCTACTCTTCTAGACCTTATCATTATTTCATCTCTGGATCATGTCAATTCCCATGGCCAATTTCCTGCCGACAGCTTTTCCCGTCATGACCTCATATTCCTGTCCTATAAAATCCGCCCACCTAAACCCAAACCTAAAATCCTGATGCAACGCAATTTCAAGGACATGGATATGGATAAACTTGTCGGTGATGCAGCGGGACTGGACTGGAGTGTGGTAAACTCTGCCGTTGATGTGGATGACAAAATTGCAGTTTTCAACTCACATTTGACGCAACTGTTTGATCAGCATGTTCCTGTTCGTGCGGTGCGTATGAGGCATCTGCCCTCTCCGTGGCTCAATCCGGAGATTCGCGAGTTGGTTGCCAAAAAGGCGGCTGCTAAGGCTAAAATGCGCAAGTCCCCATCGGATGAAGTTCGCGAGGCGTATAAACGTATTCGAAACCGATGTCATACAGCCTGTCCTGACGCCCAGCGCCGCAACTTCCACGCGTCTATTGAGAACAGAAATCCATCCAAAGTTTGGAAATTTTTCGGTCTCTCGGCATCGGCAAAGTTCGCCAGGATGCACCGTCAATTGTGGATTTAAACTCTTTGAACTCCCACTTTACCCTATCGAACGCGCCTTTCAGTCGGTCTAGCCAAAAGTCTGATGATTTATAGCAATTCCTCTTCTTCTTTCTTCTCATAGTGATTGGTGGTAGTCGGCAGATCAGTAAGCTGGACATGTCATCTCTTCCCCCTGTCAAGTAAAGGGTGTCTCAGTGCCGATTTTAAATTTTAAATATTTATAAAAAACAAACAAAATGTGCTTGTAATATTTTAATTACAAACACATTTTGTTTGTTTTTTATATATATTTAAAATTGGAGGAGGAGAGCTGAAGACCGAGCTCAGTGGCGTGCCATAGGAGAGGCCTATGTCCAGCAGTGGACTGATACAGGCTGATGATGATGATGAATATTTTAATTGCAGTAAATTATAATGTATTAGTACGGATTTTATGTACGGAATATTACACCGTCAAGATGTCTTCCATCACGGCAAATGCACTCTTCCAAGCGGACTCGCGAATTTGCAGAGACATGCCGCAGAACGTCAACTGATATGGCTCTCACTTCTGTCGTTATTTTAGTCTTCATCTGGTCTAAATTCATAAGAGGGGTATCAAAAACTCTTGCTTTGAGATAACCCCACAAAAAAAAGTCAGCTGGGGTTAAATCAAGAGATCTGGGTGGCCACAATATGTCTCCAAAGCGGCTTATAATTTTTCCCGGAAACAACGCTTTTAGTTTATCCATGGACACCCTAGCTGTGTGGGCTGTGGCCCTATCTTGCTGAAACCATACACCTGACTTGTCAGTATCCTCTTCTTGCAGCTGCGGTACAAAAAAAATATTAATCATGTCAATATACCGCTCGCTCGTCACTGTAACTGTTGCACCTCGGTCATTCTCAAAGAAAAATGGCCCTATGATTTTCTTCGCCGATATTGCACACCATACAGCTATGCAATTCTCTAAGCAACACTTTAAAGCTGTGCTCATCGCTGTGATTACGGCTGTCGCAGCCGTAACATCGTTCGCTGCGCGAACCGACGTTATGTTAGGTATTCTCTAAGCTCTACTTGCTCGTCGTCGATCTCTCGGCTGCGGGAACTCACGGCTGTTGGCAAGGCTGTGCTAGAGCGGTGACGAATCTTATTTTTACAGTCTATAATTTCTCGACTAGTAGATATTGGCTATTTCCTCGTATTAAAAAATACATTAAGTACACATTTTATATTAAGATATATGTAGTAATTGCTTGAATGTATAATATCAATAATTTACTACTTTAAAATAAAGGCACAATGATACAGATTAAAAAAAAAACATAACCTAACTTTTTGCTTGCGTTTGCGGTCGAAGTTACACAGGTGTTTGTAAATAAATAGGTACAATAAAGATGAAAAAAAACTCTCCGTTCCAAGAATGCTTAAGTATGTGGGACTGTGGTTCAACCCACGCCAGCCACTTGAAGTTTTTACGCATTCTACAATCTTCCATCATCATTTTACGTCTATACTTACCTTTTGTGACTATCACACAGTGAACACTTCGCGAAGTGTATTTTGAATCTAATAAGAAGTAAGTATTACCTACTAATTATTTATGTTTTCGTCAATAAAATCAGTGAGTATATTCAATTTATCAAGTCAATTACTTAATAGGTTTTTGGGTGGTACTAATTTATAAATATCAACTTTATTTTCAGTGGCTCGTAATGCAGGACCATCCACAGCTCAATAGCTCAAGTGAAAAAATAGATTGGGCTGATGGAGACGAGATCATATCTTGCCACTGGCCATGCCTGTACAGCCAATGCTAGGACCCGGATGCGAAATGGATAGGCATAAGTCGCTCTAGTATTGAGTATTGAATAGTGATGGCAACGGGTGTGTTAAAGGTTGGAAGCAGTGGGCAAAGGTATGTAATGCACATTGCACATATTTAAGTATATAACTTTTAATTTTGTGTTAAGACGTTTGTATCTAGTTCAGTGAAGTAAGATCTTTTTTTCGTTGTGTGTAGTATTGGAAAGATAAAAAGGCTACAAATAAAAGGAAGGCCAACATGGCAGAGGACAGGTGGTGGGGTCGATGCTGAGGTGGTGGAGCTCACAGAGCTAGAACAACGAATTATAATTATCGCTGGTGGCCTAACCTTTGCTACTGGTGATAGGCACCTTTCTATTAATCCATTCCCAGTAGTTATGTACTTACCTACATGTTAAATTCTTTACTAACGACGTAAAAGATATTACTGAATAAAATAATTAATCCTTACTAATATTATAAATGCGAAAGTAACTCTGTCTGTCTCTCCGTCTTTCACGCCTAAACTACTGAACCGATTTTGATGAAATTTGGTGCAGTTATAGATTTGAGCCTGGGAAAGGACATAGGCTACATTTTTATCCCACAATTGGGCACGATATAACCTGTAGACCACGCGGGCGGAGCTGCGGACGGAAAGCTAGTGGTTAATAATCATATTAATGGTTTTACTAATAGTAATGTTTTACTATAACTAACTGCCGTTGAATTTACAGCTCGCACGGACGGAGCAAGGGGCGGTGGAAGTGCGC
The DNA here is from genome assembly GCA_949987775.1 of Aproaerema taeniolella. NCBI lineage: Eukaryota > Metazoa > Arthropoda > Insecta > Lepidoptera > Gelechiidae > Aproaerema > Aproaerema taeniolella. The sequence continues at coordinate 145,275 of CATLJT010000327.1, forward strand.
GGCGCCCCATATTAATGGAGACACCGACCCAGCGCGGGCACCGCTCATTGCCGTCACAGAGCAAGTGGTGGGTCCCCGCAGCGACGCCGCGTGCTTCGAGGCGCGCGTACCCAGGGAGGAATGTCTGCGGCCCGGCGACGTCTTCTGCGACCGTCTCCGCCATCGCAACGCCGGCCGCTCCGAAATGGCGAGCACCATTGAAAATGCCGTGCCGATGCGGAGCTTGCCATTGCACGGTCGCAAGAAACGTATGCGCAGGGCTACCGCATGATGGCGGAAGCGCTAGAGAACTTCACAAACGCAGTAGGCAACGTTGATGCCATTCAACAATCTGCTGGTTTATTAGTACAGTGGTTCCAGATTCAATACTAATGATGACTTTAGCTTAATGTCCTGGGTCTTGTTTGTGTTTATCCATGTCACACAAAGCGCAAAGTTCTCCTAGTATGGGCCTACATGAGCTTGAGCATTATAATTATTAATAACTAGCTTTTCGCCCGGGACTTCGTTCCCGTGGGAATTTCCCCGTCAATTTTCCAATGTTTTTAATAGTTATTCTGCTATTCGTGACGGAGAGAAATACAACAAATCAAAAACCATGGAAATCGGTCCAGCCGTTCTAGACTTATAAGATAAGTGTTGTAACAAACACGACTTTCTTTTATATATATAGATTTGCTCGTAAAAATTATAGTATATTGCACTTTTTTCAGACGAGTCCCTATATAATAAAATATTAAGTGACATTAATTCCAATTTTCAATTAATACTTTTTAAAACTCGTAAAATCAAGGTTATTGTATTAACATTTCTCAGAAACTAAGGTTTGTTACTATTTTATTTGAGACTGCTCGATTTTGTGGAATTTACACTACATTTTTTCTGTTAAACTAATAACCTTCAGGTCTTTTAATATCTTTATTTCTTAAAATATTATGTTTGCAATATTACGACTGTAGGTAGGTATATGTCCTAAATTAAATAAATATAATTTAATTAAGAGAAAATAATTGTAATTAAGTACTTAATTTTAGAAGGCAAAAAATAAAAGCAATTTAGTTTGATGTTCTTTATTTATTTTCACTGACCCAAAAAAATGTAAATGCTAATCCAGCATTTTTTTTAACGAAAAACACACATTATTAACTAGAACAGAAAAAAACAATCAAAATAAAGCATAATGGGTTTCTTCCAATATGATGGATGGGATTTTCTTTTTCTTGTAAGTTATTGGATAATTCCAAGATTGGTAATCCAGCACGATTACATATATTATGCAACACACAGTAAGCAACGGCTATTTTAGACACCATATCTGGGTCATATTGCAGATCTTTGTAGACTAGAAGGCATCTGCCCTTCAAAATTCCAATTGTCCTTTCGACACTCTATTGTTGTGGCGTGCAGTGAATTGTAGTAATCCTCTGGTGAACTAGGCTCGAGATTAACATTGTTAAATACTTTCCAAACCTAACAAACATGCTCTCTCCTCTGCTGTTTAAGTAATTGTTCTAGGTAATGTTTTATGGTTGTGTTATTAAAAACAAAACTGTCGTGTGTGGTGTCACTGAATGTAGCATCTCCATGTAATATATTAAGGTCACAATCATCGATCTGAAATATAATAAGTTTTAAATTTAACACATTAATCAAATAAAAATACTTATTAACATAACCTCTGTTTATAGGCCACAACTTTTAATTAATTTACCAAGTTTTAGGTTCACAATATAAATAAAAAGGTGTGTACTTACATATTTATAATTTAATCCGATATTAGCACTTCGAATTCCACTAAAATAAATTAAAAAGCCTTGCCAACAGCCACGAAATAGAAGCTTTTGAGTTTGACATTAAAAATCGTAAGCGTACGCCGAGGCTGTGGCTGAAGTGGAGGCTGTTTTGCTTAAAGAATACCGATTTCCTTTAAGAAATGTCAAATAAGTGATTCCATATCACGCCGTCTGCAGCCGTGCGGCGCTAGTGTCGGCAGCGTTGAAAATGTTATGAAGTAGAATACGAAACGTGTATTCACCGCTGTAACAGCCGCTGCGATCAAGGCTGTAACGATGTTTGCGCTTAGAGAATCGCACTGCAGTAACTTTGGGGCCGTGTAAGGCTTTCTGATGTTTTTGTTGTGAGTTGCTTGATGACCAGTAACGGCAATTTTGACGATTGACGTACCCTTCGAGGTGAAAGTGTGACTCGTCACTAAAATAAACATTGTCCATCCCATTCTCCTCTGAAAAAATTTCTAACATCGTCTGACAGTAAATTTTTCGCTTTTCGTAATCTTCTGGTTTGATTTTTTGGACTATTTGAATCTTATAAGGATGTAATTTTAAATCTAAGGCCAAAATTCGTTGAAGACTTGAACGGTGGAGGCTCAAAGAGGCAGCATGTTTTCTGACTGATCGTCGTGGATGCTCCGCGACTGCAACGGCGACGCGTCCGATGTTTTCAATCGATTGCACAGGTCTATTTCGAGGGCAACTTGAATGATTCTGTAAACATCCTGTCGCTCTGAACTTTTTTACCCACGATTTAATCAACTGAATACTCGGGGCGTCATTTAAACGGCGGATTTTAAAGCGATTACAAAACTTGCGTTGTGCTTCACTCAACGAAAACTTATTGCAAAAGTACGCCTCTACTGCGTACGCGCTGTGCGTGCCAGTCCACTGCGACATAGCGATTAAAAAATCCGCACTTATCACCTACCGAACGGTACCACTTTTCTCTCGCTAACCCCACGGGTTTTTGAGAAATTTGTGTTTAAACTTTAAAATCGGCGTTGAGACACCCTTTATAAAGGCAATTTTTTTTTATTATAAGTTTTTTCCATCAATAGACGTCGATGCTTTTGTTGTATGTTGTTATTTTATTTAATGATATTTAATTCTTTTGGTGGGTTCTCCTTGTGATATTTTGGAGGGAAAGGGTATAATTAAGAGGCACAGGTCCGTTGCGTAGCACTGTGTATTCCCGACTGATACTTTGCATTGACAGATGTGACAGCTTAGTAAAAATATATTATAATCTACCTACACTACACTCCTCCCCAATAATACAGAACCAACTCTTCTTATGAATTCTTTAAACACAAACAATTTATGACTTCAAATTCTTATTACTACACTACGTTATTCCTTATAACTAATGAACTTATTTCTACGTTATTCCTTATAACTAATGAACTTACTTCTACATTATTCCTTATAACGAATGACCTTATTTCTAAATTGTCTTATTGGGCGGATCTGAGCTGATGATACCGGTGGAGAAACAGGGTTCCTTTCAGGAGTCGTAAAGATATCCTCTTTAACTTCATCCGACTGTGTATCGCCGCGCGGAGACTCAACGGAGCCGGGCACCCGCTCCGACCGTGCCTGTCTCGGTGTCTCAGCCTTGTTGCTAGATCCATCAGATATATGAGAACTTGTGCTAACATCCTGCTTAAACACAGGGGTCGCTAAAGTAAGTGATAATCGCCTCGAGCTTGACAGTTTATGTAGTTGATCAATATGACGGTGTGTTGTCCCACCATCCTTTCCCGCTACTCTGAAGTTACTTGGACCTATCTGTTCTACAATGCGACCCGGAACCCATTTTCCCCCCTTTAGGAATTGCCTAAACCATACTTCATAACTTTGTTCTATACCTCTAGTTACCCCTCCCGCCGCCTCTTTTTGTTTTTGTTGAGCTCTTAATACCTTATTCTCTACGTCGGGGTTAAGTATATCTAGGGTTTAAGTATATCTAGGCGTTAAGTATATCTAGGCGTGGTCTTCCAACCAACAACATTGCCGGACTCACTCCTGTAGTGGAGTGTTCAATATTTCGGTAATACACTAAAAATGTCCACAGGGAAACACCAATATTTTGTTTTTCTAGTATTGCTTTCTTAATTACTTGCTTTAAAGTACGTACGGCATTTTCGGCTAGGCCATTGGACGCCGGGTGGTAGGGAGCCGTAAAAATATGCTCAATTCCATTTTGATTAATAAAATGCTTAAACTCAGCTGACACTAATTGTGGCCCGTTATCACTCACAATCTGTTTTGGTAACCCCCACCTACTAAATAAATAAGTTAATTTCTCAATGAGTGCGTTTGCTGTAGTATTAGATTAGATTTTTGTAAATATTATTATTTCCGTCGCTTGTAACTTTTTACTTTTAAGACTTACAGAATAATCATGTACACAAAAAATGTAGGCAATTTTGTCTTCTTTGAACCCTTCATAGACATTTTTGTGATTAAGTAATCAATTGAGAAGTTATTTAAAATATAACTAATTTTGGCATCTTTAATTCAAGATGGCGGCAAACGCCTGGATCCTTCAAGGTCGAGAACTTGGAATTTTATTAACCTGCCATACCTAAACAATATTGTGTCAAAACATTTTCTACGCCACCTTTTGCAATGCAAAACTACCTACAGACTGAGCTAATGTATGTACGAAAATTTTTGCAAATTATAGTTTTATCAATTTATAGATTTGAGATTGGCAATTTTGCCTCTAAAGTGACGATATGGACATAGAATAGATGCCGTTGCCTTTCACGAAGGGGATACATTTAACAAAAATAGCAATGTATTTTACATAATGGCTACAAAAGAAGATAAGATAAGATAAGCAATGTATATTCTGACCCAATATTGCTTATTCCGTTTCTAGTTTCAAAAATACGTAAATTTCATTTATTGCAGGAGGTAAAATAGTACTGGATGATTCAACCTTAATACTCGATCATTTAAATTATTTTTTTTATATTGCAATTATAAAAAATTAAAATCTGTTCTTGAGGAGTTCCCAGAAAGCAATGTTAATGATTGTGCTGAGAAAACATTTAATAATTTAAGTAATGTAAAGACTATTTAGTGCAGTATTCCGGCATTAACTTTTTTGGTGATTTGATTTTTCCTGGCGCAAGTTAATTTTTCTTTTCTTTCTCAGACATTTTGATTATGTTCAATTTTAAAATTGATTTGTTTGGAACATTGAATATTTTGGCAGTACTTCGAAATTTTTGAGTGAATATGTGTCGATTTTGTTAGAAAACTTTGAAACTGAACGCTTTTGGTTAAGGCCTTAAGATACGTGACATTTACGAAACCACACTTGGAACCTTGTTGGTAAAACCAACGCCATCTAGTTGTTTTGAATGAACTGTTTATATTTGTTCATAGATGAAAGATTTCAGAAGGTACTGGTCAATGTACTGGTAGAATGTACCTAATTTACGAGTGCATCTGAAATGTTAATTTCATTTTGTGATATTGTTTTCGGAATCCAAGATCCTGATGACGTCATGCATTTTTTTGCACTTTTATAGGGTGCTGATATTTGAAACACACAATATAGGTGGCGTTCAATGATTTTTCATGGTCCTAGATTTGTAAAAAACACTAACTTTTTTGTTGATAAATAAAATTATTTTTTGTACTTTTCATTTCACTACACCGCTCCTCTACGGAATCCAAAGATTTCATTCCTTTGTTATTTTAATTTTAAATGGCAACGAAAATAAAAACTTCAAATGGTTGTCATAAAATTAAATAGAATTTTTTATTATTTAGCTGATGGCTTGGCAAAAGAAAACTTCCCATAATTTATTTTATTTATTAAGGTAACTTTATCCTATATAATAAATAGAAACCAGACCGATTTAAAAATATTCTAAAAATGTCAGACATGACCTATTTAACCACCGCGTGTTTAACTTAATTTAGATGAAACTGCAAGAAGTCGCTGTGTCTGCGCAATACACTGATAGCACACATGGGTGTTTATATGTAAGCAATATAAATAGTCATGTTTTTCTAAAATGAATTAGATTCAAAAACACATGAAAAGGACTCCTCTTCATAACCTTATGGTGACTACTGACCACAGCTAAAAGGTGACCCCTTCTGGGCATAGCCTGGTCAATGAATTGTGTGGAGTGGCTTAATATCTATTTAAAATCACTTTAAAATAAAATACGTTTATTCCACTAACATAAATTGACACAACACTAACTAAAAAACAAGAAACATAAAACGAAAAGACATTCTAAATATAAAATCTATAATAAAACTGTAGAGGTAGAGTTTCTGTACATAGAAAAAAAATCTAAAAACCGAGTCAGGGGGATGTAAGAAGAGAAATAAAACAAATCCCGATTTTTTTTAAATTTCTTGTTTCTCTGTTTGTCTGTTTGTCTATTTATCTGTTTGTCTGTTTGCATTGGCTAATCTCCGAAACTGTTGGACCGATTTAAATGAAATTTTGCATGACGGTACCTTATATCCCCGGTCAACATTTAGGAGACATAAAACCTCGAACTTTAGCCAGTAAATATAAAACCAACAACTAAAACCCCTAAAAAATTCAAAGCTAGGTGTTTTTCATTACATTTTACTCATACCATAGAGATCAACGTATTTTTGAAATACATGGGCTAAAAGCATGGACATGTTGTTTTTTAAATTTATCTCTTTCGAGAAAGGCAAAGGAATCAGTGTCCATACAGCCAGGTCTTCAATATATGTATTTCTTAGCTATGTATTCAATTTATTTCTTCTGAATAAGCCGATAGATAGATAGATAGATAAAAACTTTATTCACTGCTATTACAATCATTGTCAACAATAATAATAATCTTATAACTAAGTATTAAGTAAAAGTAAAACTACAATCAAACAATAAGTAAGGCAGTGAAAGGGCGCTGACTCAGCATACGTACTGTGGGTAAACCACTTAGTGTTTTATTTACGAAGAACTATGGCGGCGAGAAGCACTGCCGCTGGATCTTTGCATCAACCCTAACGATCGATGCATTAAAAGTACAGGGTGTAATTCTTACAGATTTTAGTCGGATCGATTCCCGGGTGTGGTAAACGAATTTTCGAAAATTCTTAAATGCAGTTTTCTTTCTTTTCAAAAATAAAGGAATGTTTTCTTGGAGTACAATTTTCTATCTACAGTATTAAGAGTACTTTCCCTTCAGGTGGCATAACAATAAGTGAGTCGGAATAAATTATTATTATAGTAACTGATCCACAAATATCCAAAAAAAAAACTTCTGTGCTGAACTGGCACTGAACAAAAACTTTGGGATGTGCCAGCTGCCAACCAAAACATTGCATTCTTGGTACAGAGGCCAGCGCATCAGGTTACTCCATTTTCATTGTAAAACCGCTCTTATCACAACAGCACAGAGTGCACGCGTGTGGTAACCTGAGTTGGGGCCGTCCGCACACTGCAAAATTTAGACAACTTATCAAATACTCATATAAAATATGAAATTTTTGAAATTTTCATGAAATGTAAAGTTATGTGACTGTAGAAACATTTAATAACCTGCTTACCCCAACAAGGATTATAGGCGTATAATACATAAGATATCGAGACTTTTTTCAGCTTCCCATTAATAGTTCGGTCATTTTGCACTTTTTTAACGAACCAAAACTAAATACATAATACAGTGTTAGTAAGAACGAAATTGATTAAGTATTTAGTCTTCAACATAAAACTTTTTAAAGAAGTTTTAGAGGCACTACTAAAGGAGACTCAAGTGTAGAGGTAAGTGTTGATTGTCTATCTCTCTCACTATCAAAATAACAAAAACGACTGCTACTTAAGTATAGATCAGAGTCTGAATCGCGTTCTGTAATACGGACCTTAATCTATCAAAAGCAGCAAGTGTAACAATGGTATAGAAAATATAAGCGATAAATGAAACAACTATGTTTGAGCTTTGTTTTCAGATCCAAAGTAACATAGTTAGCCAAGTTTTCAAGTAAAAATTTTTTTTTAAAATTGCTGTTCCTTAGTTATCAATAAACGAAAATATGAACGAAATTGTTGCTTTAATTAAAAACGGCAATTCATGTATCTGTAGTTGTGTCAGTGTACAAACTCGGTCTATAAAAATACATACAACACGCAGACAAAGTTGCAGGCATCAGCTAGTATTAAAATATTTATCCAGGGCTATACTACTGCGCTTGATGTAAACTACGAGTAATATCAAAAATTATAAATAGTCCTTATTTCATGTCAGAACATCAAAGCCATAGATCAAAACACCTATTCAATGCGGTTTTAGCATAGACATATAAAACAAATGTCAGTTTCTATTGAGTTTCCCACCTTTAAAAAGGAGAAATGCACTGAAAACACCGACTGTACGGCCATAGATAGATAGATAGATCCTTTGCTTAAAAATATAAATTAAAATATGCCGTTCTATTGTTTTCGAAAAGTGACATTCTAAGGACAGAATAATGTCATTTACAGCCTGGCAAGAAAGTTTTGAAAGAGAACTAAAAAATATTATAACTGGTAACTTTCTTTCTGTCAGTCATCAATCACGTCAAGTAGGTACGTATTGTGTCATTTCTTTTACAAGATAATAATAAATAATAATAATAATCTTTATTTCACATTAATAATGCCATAACAACATAGACGTCCTGTATCCCGTGATAGTTTTAACTGTGTTACAGGATACAGAGTGTCTTCCCATGTATGTTTTGGTTACATTTCGACAGTGCTTGCTAGAACAGTTCACAAAATCCGATTAGTATTAATGTTACTTAACTACAAAAAAACAATATAATATTTAATTTAAAGGAATAGTGCACCATATACTGGATTGAGTTGTGTGTGTGTGTGTGTGTGTGTGTGTGTGTGTGTGTGTGTGTGTGTGTGTGTGTGTGTGTGTGTGTGTGTGTGAGTGTGTGGTGCTCAAGTGAATGTCTGTACGTGTATATGATGATGTGTTTAAAAGTGAAGGATAATGAATGAGAGATATGCATTATAAATAATGATTTTACTGTTAGCGTATTGTATGAAGAAATTTTTCAGTGTCATCGTAACTTAATGATTTAAATAAAGAAATTAGCTTTGGTTTAAGTTCGTAATTATTTAACTCCCAGATTGAGTGCCTACTATTAATTTTGTTATAAAGATGAGACGATAAAAACTCGTATTGCCTTTGCGCAAAACTGGTATAGACTGCAACCCCAGGAAAACGTCGGGTTCTGACGTTAGCCAGAGTTATGGATGGAATAGTACAACGGTGGTATCTTTTAATGCAACGAAAAATGAATAGTTTTCGCACGGTCAGCACATCAGCCAGCTCGTAAACAAGGGAAGTAGGAGTCCGAAAGGGCAGAAACATTGAAACCTTAAGAACAGCTCGCTGCGCTCGTTCTAGTGGCAGAAGATGATTCTTAGCAGCACCTCCCCATGCTGTAATACAGTAGCTGATAAGACTTTCGCACAGTGCCTTGTATGTGCTTATTACTAGGTCCGTGTCAGCAACCGTGCGCAGCTGCTTAAAAATATAAATGAGTTTTCTGACACGCTTAACCATGGCACCGATGTGTGGATCCCAGCGCAACTTGTCATCAATAATGACACCGAGATATTTTATTTCGGAAGCACGGTCAAGTTTGGGACAAGCGCAATGGGAAACACACCGCCCTGCCTGATAGCGATTGCAAGGGGAAGTGTGGATAGTTAAGGTCATATTCGGTCCGGGTCCGGTGGCGCTCGTTTTGCTAAAGCAGAGATATTTCGTTTTCATAGTATTAAGGGCTAGTAAACTGTCCTCAAGCCATGCAGTGACCCTGCACAGACCCAGTTCAGCAAGTTTAAAAACTGATTCCCACGTATCATCATGGAAGAGGATGACTGTGTCGTCAGCAAACATTAGAAGGTGCGCGCGCTCGAGTGCCACGTTGCAGAGGTTATTAATAAAAATTAAAAATAGCGTCGGACCTAATGTACTGCCCTGCGGCACTCCATACTCACAGAAGGCGTCGTCACTGTCACAGCCCTCCACACGAACACGTTGTTTCCTATTAGATAGGTAGTCTTGAAACCAGGACAAAACGTTACCGCGAATACCTATACCTTCTAGTCGTGCTAGTAAAATCGGAATGGAGACAGCGCCGAAGATAATGAGTTAGTTGTGTTTTTTTCTATTTTATTGTGTTATTGTGGTGATTTCGGTGACCAATTGAGCTCAAAATGAGCAGGGGTATAATTCGGAGCTCTGCTAGAGGAATCATCTATAAATATTATTTCAAATGTTTAGAAGAAAAGCAGGACAACATTTATCCGAATTCAACGATTTATCCGAAGAACTGCTGATATGACTGGTAAAATGTGGTTTTATTTATGTAATTATATATAATTTGTGTGATTTAACCTGCAATAGCTAAAATAAACCGCTCATAGAATGACTGTTTACATTTGAAATTAACACCCACAAATTTGAGGTTTTGTTTACAAATACAGTAACAAAGGAGCGCGTTCGAACAATTTTGATCCTTTTTTTATTGATATGGCATAAATTGGAGAAATTCATGCCAACACGAAATGAAAATAGAGAGAGATTATTACCAAAGAGTAAAAACTCTGTATGACGATATTGACAGAATAATTATAAACCTCCAAGATGAAAGCAGCCGTAGTGAAACTAATAACCAGACGAAAATAATCAGCAGACTATTAGAGAAGGATCACGCCAAGATAAAGACGTTGATGAAGATTTTTCTAGCGTGGAATATTTAGATGAAAGCATTTTCGGTTCCGAATAGAAAGAGGATACAGGCATTGCGAAACACAAAATTGCCTCACAAAATGTTGGATCAGTTGACATCAAGGTACTTTGATTTTCATATAGTAATAATTAACAACTTGCCTCGGACAGACAAGGAACTATAGAACAATAGTGATAGGCACAATGTTAATACTAGGACCAAGCATAAACTGCATGTACTAGACAGTCGTCTCCACAAGGTCATGAACTCTTTTATGAGTCAATGTATACGTTTCAATAATAGGATTCCCATGGACAAAAAGTCAATAATTAAACAAAAACTTTGCAAAAAGGGCTATTACAAAATGTCTGATTATCTATCAGACAAGCAGCCATGGGAATAAACTGCTCAGCTCTAAAATTATTACACATTTAGTTAATTAGAAAAAAATAAAAATGGAGTGAGATTAAAAAGAGCACCCTAGGAGTTTCTTGTCGAATCTTCTGTGGGGAATAATACATCTTTGGGAGTAGGCGTAGAGCCAGTAGGTACAGTCAAAAGAACGAATATGTATGTATGTAGTAAATGTAACTTTAACTAATTTTAAGTAATATTCTGAATGTTCTATAAAATAAAACTATTTTGATTTTGAATTAAAAATGTATAATATATAGTAAATTAAACAAAACATTTTTTTATTTAAAATAATTAAGTTACAATCCATTCAAAAGTTTTATTAATTATTTTACTTTACCCTTCATACCTTGAACCTACTGGCAGAGTAATCGAGATATATGAGATATGAAAATGTATGTTTTTGACACCTTTCAAAAGAATTATGATGAATATGATGTATAGCATAATTATAATGGTTTTCCCGTGATGAATATTTCACAAAATCGGCTAATAGTAATAGATAAAAAATTGTATATAAGTCAAAGTATCAAAACCGTTATTGTCGCAGTACATAGGGTGTCCACTAGGCACGATAGTGGCGCCGCCATTATTTTCACGACTTTCTTGCCAGGCTGTAGTTTATCTGACAGGGCCGAAGTAAGATTTGAAGACTAAATACCTACTTAAACTGTATTAAGTATTTAGTTTTGGTTCGTTAAAAAAGTGCAGAATGGCCGAACTGTGGGGAAGCTGACAAAAGTCTTGATATTTTAGATATTAAATACACGGACGCATATAATCCTTGTTAGGGTAATGTTGCTACAGTCACATAATTTAACATTTTTCATGAAAATTCTGAAAGGCAAAAATGGCATATGAATATTAACTCGTTATCTGAATTTTGCAATGTACCAGGAAAGAGTTGGCAGCTGGTACATTCCAAATGTTTTGATCAGGGCAGTTCAGCACAGAATTTTTTTATTTGTTGGTCAGTTATTATAATTTTAATTCACTTATATTCGAAGATAGCTCTTAAAAATAACACCTGTCTAATTATAGAACAGCACCCTAAGATTCTTTTTATAAAGATCTTTTTTAAAGGTGAATTTATGAAGTTTGAAAAAGGTTATTATTACCTTCAAAGACAACCAATTAAGTAACTTCATAAAAACAATGAATTAGCGCTTTATACTTTAACTTTCCGCACTAAAATTTCCCTTGTATCGTTTAGGTCCACTGAAACATAAAACAAAGACAGACCTAGACTTTACAACAAATATCTACATTTTACAGAGCTGTTTGCCCAAACCGGAAATCAAACGCAGAAACCGTCAATTCACAGGCGTCGATACCTCTCAACCAAACTTCTCGACAAAAAATTAAAAAACTACAGTGTCACCAACTTATCTGTAGAATGAGCGATGGCGCCACGATCGAAAAGGGGTTGCCACCTAATACAAAAATAAACAACTTCAGCTTATTTTAATGATCTCTAATACATGACAAAATATTAAAACCATGACTTTTTACTTTTCGGTGCCTTGCTCGCTATCGCAGATAAAAGATAAATACCTATAACTAAATACAAAGATTGATGATAAAGAAATCGGACCTGAATGAACGGTAAGGGTCTTTTAACCATTTGGCTTCGAAAGTATTAAAATATACATGTAATTTTTAATCGTTTTTTTATAAATACTTAATTATTAAATCAAAATAGCTCTATTTAACATTAATTTTGAAAGGAGACCCGGATTACTGAAAACCTTTCACGTAGTAATTATGACCTAAGGAAGCTGAAACATATGCACAAATACCATATGTGTGGTCTAAAGGATATACTCCACTTATTTCTTCAAAATCTGAGTCATTGTCACTATTGGTGTCAGAGTCACTGTTTTAATTGACTATAAAGGGCTCATCTAAATATTTGTCTTTTCTTCTTTATTCCTCTTCAATTTTATGCACGTGTGCACAGTATTTTTCCATTCTGAGGCGTCAATAGAAGTGTTTCCCTGCCACCTTTGAAATTTATTTCGTCTTTCAGTATCGTAAACAATTTATTGATAGGAGGCAATTCCTTTTTAATCGAATAAAATTCATGCACTTTTCGCCTTATTACTTCTTGATCAAAACTGTCGACATATATTTTGCCACATGTTCTTCGTGTCGATTTTCCTGGTGTGGTTATTTTGGTACCAATTTTTGCAGCAGATAATTTTATAAATTGTTGATAGACCAAAAGCTAAAAAGTCCTCATTAAACTAATAAAACTTGAGGAAGTCGACTTGTAATTAAACGCGTCACTGTTTACATTTCACGAATCATATATAATAAAATAATATTTCTATTATAATAGAACAATAGAGTTCCTTCGAGAACGTGATAACCAAATTTTACATACACAAATCCGCGGGCAACATCTAGTTATTTATTATTCAAATTAAAATAAAATTGTGACATTTTCATTAAATAATCTGTTAACACTGACCTGTAGCGGCAACGATGCGTTTGTATACGTGAACAAATGGTATTATTGGGGCTTCTTGCTCCTTTTTTCTATTAAAGAATGATTTCATTTTGAGAATGATTTCTCGTACACCACTTTTAATAGCTTTTGGCATGATTTTCACACAAAATACTCAGAAATATTTAGAAAAACAAGAACTCAATTGAACAGCTCAGACTACATCGACTGACAGCAATAAAATGACGTTTTCAAATTGGCGTCAGTAGTTCCGCTTTTGGCCGTTCTACAGATAAGTTATGGTGGTACTATATCTAATAAATCTTAATCCAGTCCTTTTATCAAATGCTTACGTCACGCTTACTTTCAGATTATTTTTTCTATGTCTACGCTTTTCGAATCTTTGGCGGGAACTCGGCGTGGGTGGTTGGCTGTGCCGATTGATTTTTTTTTCTACGTCAAAGAGTTGTTTAATGTATAATAGTGATATTGTACGAGTATTGTGCACTAAACAAACTCAGAACTAAGAAGCCAAATAAGCTTTATAGGCTGCTTTCGCACCGACTTCAAACAGATCAGTAGGTACTACGTAGGAGATTTAATGATTTTGTCTTTATTTTTCGGTTTTTTGAAGTCGGTTTAACTTTTTTCTTAAAAGTTTATTTATTTTTAAATTTTTGGTGTAAATAATAGAAAGAACATAAGAGACATTCAATTCAAAGGTTGCCCTCGATTTACCTGGGATTCCATCATCAGGTCCTGACTTGTGACAATGAGACCACTCCTGGAGTATACTCTTTCGAACAAAAACAGAATTTTCAAAATCGGTCCACAAATGGCGGAGAAATCGGTAAACATACATAAAAAAGATATATTACAGTCGAACATAGAACATCCTCCTTTTTGGAAGTCGGTTAAAAAGAATTCAAGTGATACAGTGTATCCGCTCCGTTTGATTCCTACAAAGATCCAGTGGCAGTGCTTCTCGCCGCCATAGATCTTCGTAAACAAAACACTATCGTCTTACGGAGAATGAGAAGAGCTTATTCAGAAGAAATAAATTGAAGACATAGCTAAGAAATACATACATATATTGAAGACCTGGCTGTATGGACATAGATTCCTTTGCCTTTCGCGAAAGGGAAAAATTTAAAAAACAACATGTCTATGCTTTTAGCCCATGTATGTCAAAAATACGTTGATTTCTTTGGTATGAGTAAAATATGTTGAAAAACACCTAGCTTTGAATTTTTTCAGGGGTTTTTTTTGTTGGTTTTATATTTTCTGGCTAAATTTCGAAATTTTATGTCTTCTAAATGTTGGACGGGGACATAAGGTACCACCATGCAAAATTTCATTTAAATCGGTCCAACAGTTTCGGAGATTTTGAGACAAACAGAGAAACAAATTTTTTTATAAAAATCGGGATTTGTTTTGATTCTCTTCTTACATCCCCTGACTCGGTTTGTAGCATTTTTTTTCTATGTACAGAAATTCGACCTCTACAGTTTTATTATATGTATAGATAGTTCATTCCCTGCAGGAGTAACGTTATTGGTGTTATATAACGAAATAAAGCTACTGTCATGATTTTTAGAATAACATATATGTCGCAACCTTATACACCACTGGAGTCGGATGGAAAGCTAGTTTACGATAATGGTTTATATTTCCTTTCCTGCACGAATCTTGTTTTTGATTTCATGACTGTAATGAAATAAAACTATTATTGTGATCTTTAAAATGACGTAAGTCACAGATTTAAACGCCACTGCTAACTAATAAAAATTTAAAACCCACTCAGTATACAATTATATGTTTCATAGTTCTTTCCCTGCATAAGTCTCACTGTGGGTGTTATGTAGAAAAATTAAGCAGTTATTATGACCTTTAAAATGACATATATCATAACCTTATACAACATAACCTTATATCATATCATAACCTTATGCAACCGGCCATTCTCCAAAAAATCTTATGATTCAAGTCACTTTTCACTTTTGTTCAATAAGAAAATTTTGTATGAAAATATTTCTTTTCTAGACCCGGTCAGTGGTGAGTGTACAATTGATCTTGTTTTTACTTTTAACAGAAATCACGCTCACGAGTGTCATTGATGATCAGAATTTTGTCCGGGCGAGGCGTCGTGTCTTATTGACATGCTTTGTTTCTGGTGTGTTAGTCGATGAAACCAATTATGTTACATGGTGGTTTAAGAAACAAGGTGCATCAACTTTCACCAAAGTTGAAGAAGGGGAATAGTAAGTATTTAATCCATAACAGCGTCCTTAGCGAAGTGGCGCTAACGCGTCGGAATTGTTCATTGAGATGTATTGGGGACTTCTTTTTTTTTTTAATCAAAATAAATATAAAGAGATAATTTAAAAAAGTGATTCAGCCCACCAAACTGAAATGTTGTTCAGCTCAAGGCTCACAGTTTGGAATATAAAAAAAATGTTCACCTCTCCATAAAACTTATGCGATCAGCTGATTTGCCCTTGTCTGGAAACTGTATTTTTTTTTTAATTTCGTTTTATTTGTTTCACAATGCAGTTAACATTAACAATATAATTATAATATTATACAGGGTGTTAGGAAGAGCGTGCGCTAAACAATTAGACGAGTAGCTAGGTTTATTGGCTATATGTTCTTGCTAATCATACCCCTTTTTGCCCATATTTTTTTAAGATTTTTTTTTTTTTCAAAACAATTGCCGAAAGTTTCACTGTTTGTTATCGTAACTTTTTTTGAATTCATGTTACGGTCTACATTTTATTCAATTTTTTTTATTATCTTTGATGTATGCCTGTTTTACATGTCTTGAAAATACCACCGAAGTAACGGTATACCAAATTTCAAATCAACCGAACTAATGAAAGTTGGTAAGACCCTTTTGTCAAATAGGAAATGGGCTGACGATCTTCAAACCTCTGAACAAATCTAATTAAACTATCACTAACAACCATTTTCGATTACTTATTTTTATTTTATTTATTTTTTATTTTATTTATTAGGTTAACTAACGGTTAATACATTATTGCCTTCTTAATTGGTTAAGTATTTAGTTAGTTAATATCTTCTATGTTTACTTACTAAATCGTGAGGAACGCTGTCGAAAGCTTTACTAAAATCGGTGTAGATTACATCAACATGCTCATGATTGTCTACTGCCTCGGCAAGCTGTTCAACAAAAGTAACCATATTGGTGTTTACCGATCTGCCTGTTACAAAACCATGCTGATATAGAAAAAGTTGCTGCTTTACGTGTTTCTGGATTATAGGTGAGAACCTCTGATAGCCCCTTCCCTTAGCGGAAAAAAGGTGCCTTTAATGAAACCAGCACCATATTTTAGTATGTTGTTAAGCATATTATTCTGACAAAAAAACCACCGGGAAACAGTTTCTAACATGGTTAAGTCACCAGTTATGACGTCATCAAAATGGCCACTGCCGCGTTCAGAAGATTGCGTTTACAACAGAAAGTATGGCACATGTAAGTTTGTGTGGGGTGTCATATAGAGCAAAATTAAATACGCTACAATGTTGTTCCTACATTTGACCTTGTTCATACCACATTTTGCGAGAAAAATTAAGATTTATTTAAATTTTCAAAAAAATATATCTGTTTTTTGTTTTTATCAAGTTTACTAGTAACTTTACGGTAAAACATTGTATGAAGATATAAATGCTACATTAATGAGCTATAAAACACCATTAAGTTTTGGGAATCGGTTTATAAACAAGCAATATACACTACTTTTGTTCCATACCGGATGACACCACCAAGAGTCGGATGGCTGTTTCAATACAATTTGTAAGGCAAATGACGTTTATTTATGTAAAGGTAACTTGCTAAACGATATTTTTAGTGAAGCAATATTTTCAATAAAAATATTATTATTAAAACAAAATTAAGAATACTGAGATCGTTTTATTGTAATTTATTTCGGATCTCGCTAATTAAAGTAAAAAAAACATAAAAACATAAAAAACAAAATACAAAAACGTTACAAAAACACACAAAACAAACATAAAAACAAAAATATAGGTACTATACTGGGTGAAAATGAACCTCCTAGCTATACTCAAAATCCTGAAACAGTATCACTCAAAGAACACATTTATGAAATAAATAATTTAATTTTTTAAATATTTTTTTAATGGGAAAAGTTCATTTTTTGCCTAAACGTAGATATTACTCCTACAAAATTGTTACCGATAAAAAAAAAGTGTTTTGTAAGTGATACTGGTTCAGGATTTTCAGCCTGGAAAACAACACCAGCAAAGGAAAGAAAATTCCGGGAACCGATCACCCTTTCAAAGAATTTACGTCCGAATTTTATTTGACTGAAAACGGTTAATCTGCGTCTTTTTTGCTATATGCTTCATATGCCATATTTTCAGATCATCGAAATGCCATTAGACAAAAGTATCATTTTACCGAATTATGTTTCATCCATTTTCAAAATAACTTTTTACTGTTGGTCTTTTTAGCGTTAAACTATTTACCGAATTCTCTTTTGACATTTTTACTGTTGGCCGAAGTTTTTTTTTGAACTTTTTAAATTTCGGCCGAAATCTGTTTAACTTTGGACTTGGACTTTTAATGGACTTTTTAACTTTGGAAACAACAAATGGGACAGGTTAGAACATGTTTTTGCATTCCTGCTTGCTTGCACGCTGTATGCCTGCATGCTGCATGCATGTTGCATGCTTGCTTGTTTCCTGCTTTCCTGCTTGCACGGGGGTGCGGGGGCAGAGCCCCCGAGGGGGGGCCCGGGGGGCGAAGCCCCCCCGCAAGAAAAATAAAACAAACACCACTCAAATCGAAGGTCTAGGTTAGGTTAGGATTCTGCATGCTTGCTTGCTTGCATGCTATAGGTTTGCCTGCTTGCATCCCTGCTTGCTTGCAAGTATGCATTGCTTGCATGTTGCAGGCTTGCATGGTGCTTGCTTGCTTGCTTTCTTGTATGCTGCTTGCTTGCATGCTGATTGCTTGCATGCTGCCTGCTTGCTTACACACTGCGCGCTTGCTTGTTATAAGTTATAACTCTTATCGAATGCTTAACTACTCGTAAAATAATATAGTGGTGTAATGAATGTTTGGAAAAAAAAGGCAAATGAAACGGTAGTGTAAAACGTGCATCAATCCAAAGGAAACACTAGTCCTCTTTAAACGTATATTTCCACTTCATGGTAATGTACAATTTAATTATATTTTAGATCTCACTATTTTAACGGACACTTCCGTAAACTACACTTTCTAAGGACACGACTACTCTCCTCAACTGCCAGGCAACGAATGTCCCCGTCAGCCAAACTCCCCTTCCCTTTTTGAATTTCGCATGAAGTTAGCCACTAAACTTTGCTACTGTTTTGTCTGTCAGTAGTTGTACCGGAAAAAGTCATTCATCGAACTATTTAATTTAAATTAAACATTTAAAAATATTTTAAAAAAGTGCAAAAATTGCTAAAATATGTAACGAAACCTTACACTCGACCATCCTGATAACGTGTATGACCTCATACACGCACCGTTATAAACCTTACACTTGGCTGATTAGGACATCCCTGTACTTTAGCAAATAATGATTTTCTAGCCCTACCCAGTAGTAACAAATATTTTGAATTGTCCAAGTACATATCAAAAGTATATATATTTGATGTTAGTTACGTTTTCTACTTACGTATACCCTGTTTTTTATTCTCAGAGACTAAATTGACAATACCTGGGTTACCAGTTTTTTGCAAATCTTAAATAGTGATGTGCCACTAACGGTAGGTAACCGATGTTATCAAAATTAAGTGCCGGTTTTATATTACTTAAAGAGAAGGGAGGAATTACTTACTTTAAACGTAACGTAATGTCCCTAATCGATATAAGTAGTTTTTATTATGCTCATGCACCGCTTTATCGATAAAATAAATGCTGGCCGGGCATTTCGCCAGTTTTTTTATCCCTTAGAAGTATAGGAAAACATAATAAAACGCAGTAAATTTTTAATTGAATTTATTCATATCTAAAAAAGTAGAATAGAATAGAATAGAAAAATCTTTATTTTATAGGACATTCAGGATGTCACTTAAAACAAGTCAAGATTACAATGAAATACATACAAACATACATTAAGCGATTTAAATACATACATACGCATTCGTTCTTTTGACCCTACTGACTCTACGCCTATTCGCAAAGGTGCAGTCTTCCTCAGAGAAGAACAGTCAAGAAACTCTGAAGTTGCTCTTTTAAATCGCATTACAAATTTTCTTATTTACTAATTTTAACTAAATCTATCTATTCCAGATTGCTACTTTACTACACCGGAGACCTAAAAAAGCCTATCCAATTATAATAGGAGACTTCAACGCACACATAGGCATTAACTTTACAAAATAATGTAAAAGGACCGGGAACAACCTCTATCACAAAACAGCAATTTAAACGGTTAGTTGCTTCTAAGCTTCTCACAACAGCACGATTTAAAACTAAGTAATACTTGGAGAAGGCCCTCGTGCTGGACAACTCATTCGCAAATTGATCATATTCTAACAAGTGTTAAGAAACCCGTATTTTTCAACTACGTTGTAGGAGAAAAAGGAAAACTAATAAACACATAGAAAACTAATAAATCACAATATTACTTTGGGGATCGATAGAAACCCCAGCTTTCTTACTTCAAACACCAAGATACTGCAATTAATATACTTTATTTATACTTTATTGTACACAAACATTTTACAAAAAAAATTAATATGGCATTTAATATGGCCATATTAATTTTTTTTTTTTTAATATGGCATTTAACTATAAGAAATGCTACTAGGTATATGAACATTTACAAAGGGAATTCGTACAACACAAATCCGAGGACTGATAGCCAATATCCGATATCCCAAGGTGGCATAGGTTTTCTTGTCAATAAAGCACTCCATGACAACGTGGTGGAGATATCCTGTATATCGACCCGGGTAGCGTACCTTGTACTGAAACTGACTGAAAGATACTCTCTTAAGGTCGTACAGGTATATGCGCCGACGTCGAACAGCTCGGATAATATGGTCGAGGCCCTATATGAAGACATCACCAAGGCCATACACACAACCACCAAGACCCAATTCACCGTTGTCATGGGGGACTTTAATGATATAGTAGGGAAACAAAGGCGAGACGATTTGCATGTTGGGCCACATGGATATGGATGCAGAAACCATAGGGGACAGATGCTGGTAAATTTCCTCGAAGCAGAGGGGCTCTTTTGTATGAACTCGTTCTACGAGAAAAAACCCCAAAGGAAATGGACCTGGCGAAGCCCCGATGGCAAGACGAAGAACGAGATCGATTTCATCCTGACGGATAAAAAGCACATATTTAGGGATGTCTCCGTGATCAACAGGTTCAATACCGGAAGTGATCACCGCATGGTTAGAGGCACCCTAAATATCGATTTTAAGCTCGAAAGAAGCCGAATGATGAGATCTGTTCTTCGTCCGACACTGCTCCAAGTCGAGAAAGGCTTAGATGCCTTTCAGCTAGAGCTGAAAAATCGTTTTGCCCTACTCGAAACCACAGGCAATATTGACAAGGACCTCGAAAGCGTGGCACGTACAATAAGCGAAGTGGGAGCCAGGCATTTTAAGGGAAAGCGAGCAAGCCGGAAGTCCAAACTTTCAAGCGAGACTTTGGAAATGATGAGAGTACGACGAGGAACGCCGGAGGATGTTTTGTCAGATCCCCAGGCACTCCATAGAAAAATCCGGAAATTGGTGAGACGTGACCTCCGAAGCTCTAATACTCGCCTCATACAGGAGGCGATTGAGCAGAACCGGGGGTCAAAAGTCTTTTCCAAGAACCTGGGAAGGAGTCATCTGACAAAGCTAAAGACCTCGGACGGCAAAATCATCACATCAGCACCGGAGATCCTCGCTGAAATCGAGGACTTCTACGGCAAATTATATGCTTCGCGAAACCCGAAGCCTCCACCCGACGCCAACGATCCACGTGCCATGCTTACACGTCACTTCACCGACAACCTCCCAGATATAGACGAAGACGAAATTGCGGCGGCTCTCCGACAGCTTAGCAATGGGAAGGCTGCCGGCGAAGACGGAGTTACCTCAGAGCTCCTGAAGGCAGGAGGAAGACCGGTAGTCAAGGAGCTCAAAAGGCTTTTCAACTCCGTAATAACCAATGGGACTACCCCGGAAGCGTGGAGCAGGGGCGTGGTAGCGTTGTTTTTCAAGAAAGGGGACAAAACTCTCTTGAAAAACTATAGACCGATTACGCTCCTGAGCCATGCCTATAAGCTATTTTCGAGAGTCGTCACCAAAGAAATATCCAAAGGAGGCGGAATACTAATATATGTTAAGAATGGACTTAGTTTTGATGCTCAAAAAATAAATACTGAAGCACTAGAAATGCTCCATGGTCAGCTTAAAATAGGAAAAAAGTTATTACATATACTTGCAATATATAGACCACCCAGTAAGAATAAGTTACTTTTCCTGGATCAATTGGACACAACCTTGAGATCTCTTCCAAGGTCTAGCGACATTATTCTAATCGGCGATACAAATATCGACATCCTGAACGACGTGGTAAATCCAACAACATCGAAGTACAAAAACACCCTGTGTGCGCGCGGCCTGCACTGTGTCATTCCTAGTTCCGAGGTAACTCGAGAGGCGATAGTAGACGGAAGGATCGAGAGGTCATGCTTAGATCACGTATGGGTGCGAGCGGGACGGAGTGAAGTCGGTGCATCGTCGTACGTACTCGAAACGCATATTTCCGACCATCATGCAGTTGGAATAGCGCTGAATTTGTGCACAGAAAATAACACTTATTCACATAATGGTGTAAGTTTTAGAAAAGTAATTAGTGATAAATTAGTAGAACAAAAGTTGAAAGAATATAACTGGTCGCAGTTACTTTTAATAGATTGTCCATTGGTGTTATTTCAAGCATTGTGTAATGTTTTCGATTGTATTTATAAGGAAAGCACGATAACAGTTCAAGTAAGTACTAAACGTCAAACACAACCATGGATAGATAGGTACCTATATTCAATGTTATTGCGTAGGGATCACTTATTTAGAGTGTGGAAGGCTGAGCCAAAAAGTATGAATAAACGATTAGTTTATACAAAGTTCAGAAATAAGGTTAATAAATTGGTGAACGAAGCGAGAAACAAATTTAGACGGTCAGAAATAAACAAGTGTAAGGGGGATTTTAGAAAAATTTGGGCAAATATTAATTCATGGCTGGGACGAAACAAAACTAAATTGGACGATGTTATTTTGAGACATTTGGGTAAGACAGAAAGTGTATATAAGATTTGTACAAATTTTAGTAAAACATTTACGCAGGAAATACGGGGTATCAAGCATGTATGTAATGTTAAGTTCTTGAACCGGGACAAGTATGTAAAACAGTGTGATGTGAGTTTTAGATACAAAAAAGTACAATCTTTAGACATAGAAAAAATAATTAATTCTATGTCCTGTGAGAAATCACCAGGCATAGATGGAATCAGAGTGAAGGATCTAAAGTATGTAAAAAAGGAATTAAGTCCCTTAATCGCTAAATTAATGAATATGTGTTTAAATAAAGGTTTATATCCTGACCAGTTAAAAAGTGCAATAATACGACCAATTTACAAGTCTGGCAGCCACTTGGAGTACGCCAACTATAGGCCGATAGCTATTTTATCTGTAGTAGACAAAATAATTGAAAAAATCTTAGTCGGTCAAATCAGCAAATTTCTTGATTCCCATAGCGTGTTGTCTGATGCACAGCACGGTTTCAGGAAAGGGCGCAGCACGGTTTCCGCTTTGTCATCCTTCTCGGATCATATTAACGAATGTCTGGACTCTGGCAAACAGCTGATAGCACTTTTTATAGATTATAAAAAGGCTTTCGACACCCTGGATCATGACATGTTGTTACAGGCGATGGATGAAAGTGGAATACGCGGTCCCATCAACAACTGGTTCAGAAACTACTTAACCAACCGAAAAATACGTACTGTTATTGATGGAGTGGTTGGTGAAGAGGCTTTTGTTGATCTAGGGGTACCTACCGGATCGGTGTTTGGACCAGTTGGATACGTAATACATGTCAACAGTGTGACAAATGTTGTAAGAAAATGTCGAGTGTATATGTATGCAGATGACATGTGTTTGGTGTATGCTTCTAAGGATATCTCAGAGATACAGACAAACATACAAGAAGACTTCGAAAATATTACAAAATGGGCACACGATAATGGCATCATATTAAACTTATCAAAAACAAAATGCATGCATATACACTCACCATACAACCAATGTGCTAAATCTATAAAAAAGGAGGATATTTTTGTAATAGGCCATACTTACGAATGTTTGCATAATAGTAAGCGGAACTGTAACTGTGACAAATTAGAGTTTGTTGATAAATTCAAATATTTAGGCCTGACCATTGATAAATACTTTAATTGGAAAACCCATGTAACTGATGTTTGTAACAAGCTGAGATCTGCGCTAGGGAAGTTTTATCAGCTGAACAGAGTACTGAATAAAAAAACTTTAAAAGTAGTTTACTATGCCCTGGTTGACTCACTGATAAGCTACGGACTTGTGATATATGGCCGAACATTTAAGACATACTTAATGGATATTAAGAATTTACAACTAAGATTAATTAAATTTTTAATCAGCAAAAAGGTTAAATATAGTTGCCGAAGTGACTATAATAAACTATTTCAGATATGTAAAATTTTACCTGTAGACTTGAAAGTCAAGTACCTAGTTGGCTTAGAGTATTATTTCAAAGATGAACACAAAAATAAAATTATAAATAAATATAAAACTAGAAGTGTCAGGGAGGGAAAACTAGTTATACCAAAAATGAAAAATTATTATGGAGAAAGAATGTCAAAGTATCTAGTACCAAAAATATTTAATAAAATTCACCTATTACGTCAGATACCTAAAGTAAGTAGTATAAGTATTCTTAAGTCAAAACTGAGGGACTCTCTGCTCGATGGCAAGATGATGGACGTGACGTCATCACAATTACATTCAAGCGGATAAATAAGTAAATAGCACACGCCTCGTGTTGCCGTCGAGCGGCGGGTCCACTGGTAATTTAATTAGTTGTACGAGTAGTTAGTTATTATTTTTATCATTTTCAAAATTAGTAATAATTATTTCAGAGTTAAAGTCAAAAGTTGCTTTATTTCATAAAATGTGCAGAATGTTACTTAAAATAAGCCAAAATGTTTATGGTAGGTTTTCATAACGCATAAAAAGAGCGCGTCTCGCCATCAAACTGTTTAGTTTGGCGAGTAACTAAGACAAAACAAACTGTAACTTACCGTTGTACGAATAAATTAAAAAAAAAAAAAAAAATCGTCTGGCCGCTAGATTTGACGCCTTTCAGCCACCGGAACAAGCAGGGTTTCGCAAAGGCTTTAGTACCGTAGACCATATCCACACAGTAAAGCAGGTTATGCAGAAGTGCGAAGAGTATAACCAGCCACTGTGTCTAGCTTTTGTGGACTACGAGAAAGCCTTCGACTCAGTCGAGACCTGGGCCGTTCTGGAGTCCTTGCAGCGTTGCCAAGTCGATTGGCGATACGTGGAGGTGCTGAGAAGCCTATATAATATGGCAACGATGACAGTCCAAGTAAAAAACCACCGTACAAGACCAATCCAATTGCTCGGAGGTGTTAGACAGGGGGATGTCATATCCCCGAAACTGTTTAACAATGCTCTAGAGGACGTCTTTAAGACGCTAGATTGGAATGGACTGGGCATCAATGTCAATGGCAAATTTCTATCGCACCTCCGCTTCGCTGACGACATAATAATATTGGCAGAAACACCACAAGTCCTGCAAGAAATGCTGCACAGCCTTAACGCTGCCTCGAGACGTGTCGGCCTTGGGATGAACTTGGACAAGACCAAGGTCATGTTCAATGATCATGTCGTGTCCAGGCCGATCTCTGTTGACGGTGTTACGCTCGATGTTGTTCAGGAATACATATACCTCGCGCAAGCGTTGCAGTTAGGTAGAGACAACTTCGAGCGGGAAATCAACAGAAGAGTGCAGCTTGGCTGGGCAGCATTTGGGAAGCTGCGTCATATCTTTTCGTCGCCACTCCCGCAGTGTCTAAAGACCAAGGTCTTTAATCAATGCGTCCTACCAGTCATATGACCTACGGAGCCGAAACGTGGAATGTGACAGTGAGGTTGGCCCTCCGATTGCACGTCGCTCAGCGAGCAATGGAGCGCTTCATGCTCGGGATCTCGCTTAGGGATAGAATCCGAAACGAGGTCAACCGACAGAAAACCGGAGTGATGGATATTATCCAAAAGTGTAGCAAGCTGAAGTGGCAGTGGGCTAGCCATATCTGTCGCAGAACCGACGAGCGTTGGAGTAGACAGGTTCTCGAATGGAGACCACGTCTTGGCAAACGTAGTGTAGGACGCCCCCCAGCCAGATGGTCAGATGACCTAAAGAAGATAGCGGATAGTGGCTGGATGAAAACAGCGGAGGATCGTGCAAAGTGGCGCACCTTGGGGGAGGCCTATGTTCAGCAGTGGACTGCAATAGGCTGATATGATGATTTGGAATGTGGTTGTAAATTTTAATTAACATTATGTGAGGTCCTGATGTAACTATGTTCAATTTGGAAAAAGGTACTTTTAATTTATTTTAATATCTGTTGTTCTGTTTTAAACTGATAATTTGTGAATATCCGATTAACTATTCGGATATCTAACCGATTTATCCATCAAGTTATTCATCCGATATATATCCAAATTATCCATCCATTTATCCATGAAATTATCCATCCAATTAACTATCCAATTAACCATACAATTAACCATCCGATTAACCATCAGATTTACCATCCAATTAACCATCCGATTAACCATCCAATTAACCATCTGTTTAACCATCCAATTATCCATCCAATCCGTTATATCTGTGTATTTGTTCCAGGCCAGACGGTAGCCTTATCCTTTCGACATCCGCCAATGACCTGAAACAAATACATAAGTGGACTAAGCATCATATTCCAACTTTAAACAAAATAATATAATAAACACAAGTATAAATCAACTAGAGTAAAAATTTTTCACTTATAATAGGCAACTTCTTCATCTACAGTATCGACTTCGTCCGCTATATATATCCACGACTGCATTCTCTCAGTGGCAACCATGGTCGTACGTTTATTTTTCATCCCTTTAAATCCAGATGTAGGAGCAACCTTGTACCAATTGTTACCTATAACTTTTACTACACGATACGGAACTTTGTATGCGGGAGTCAGAAAAACGGTTAGCATAGCGATGGCAAAATCATAGATATACTTTTCTAGCATTAGGCACAAATTAATAAATAAAACAATTAAATTTTAAAAAATGCCAGTCCGCCTGCCCTTCCATTGTTGCAATGCCCGACAGGGTTTATATGTAAAGAAGCACATATTCTAAACTAATATGTATGTATTGTTATACACTTCTAATTATAATGACCAATAAATAAGCGAGAACATTATTTGGACCGCACAAGGCAATAAAAAAAACGATTAATCATTATTTTGCAGCCAAGCATAGCAGTGTCACAGAGTTACCCCAACTGAAATACTACAACTGGTCATGCTGGTTATACAGAATTAGTCTATCTACGGCACACTGGGCCAGTCTAACTTTGGCACACAGGGCCGACTAACTACGGCACAAAGGGCCAGTCTCACTTTGGCGCACAGGGCCAGCTAACTACGGCACACAGGGCCAGCCTAAAGCGGCACGCAAGACCTTCCTAAGGCGGCACACAAGGCCAGCCTAATGTGGCACATAAGGCCTTCCTAAAGCGGCACACAAGGCCAACCCAATACAGCACATATTCTAGGCTAATGAATCAGAGGAAGCTAACTGGTACAAATTAAATTTAGTTACTCTAAATTTATGAACCTAGATGAAATATATATATTGTCAAGTCGTTTAATCTATGTAAATAACGTGTAAAGCAACAATAGTGAGGGAAACAACTCAACATAAGTGAAATATAGATTTTACTGGATTTTGCGTTTCAGAGTCGGTCATAGCGTTAAAGAAGTTCTAACAGTCTGGTCTTATCCTGTCCAGAGATGAGATACCTTTCAGATGCCTGAAAGTAGAAATATTAACTGATCTCTAAAGTCCTATTTATATCCCTCAGTTTCTTAGCCCGAGGAAATACGAAGTTTTCCTGAAGCTTACGCAGTTTAGAGCATGGAGTTACTGTAACAGAAAAGGAAACATTTTTGACCGTGTATACTACTTTAACATACTGATCATTCGGTTTCCTTACAATCTTCGTATCTAACCTTAAGCTCCCAGAAAAAGGGGTTTCGGTCGCTGCTCTACCGCTTGTCATACCAAAAAGCTTACTGTGTCCCACCATCATAATTCGATTCAACCTTTCGTCACCCTTGCCGATACATTTTTATTTTAATTTTTGACAGGAGTGTTATTCTTTTTACTTTTTGACATCCATTGTGATTATTAAATCGATAATGTAGGAATAAACGATCTATTCTAATAATGAGCCTGGCATTTTCACACCGATATATAAAAACTGCAACTTGGTTTTCCAATCAGCATTGGTTTTTCGAGCAACGAGGACATACACGAAACCGTTACACTAGCGCCGTCAATCGACAGACACAAATCTGATCTAAGTGACCGTACAAGGTTATAACCACAACCTTTCATCATTATAGGAACACTGTCGTGTCAAACACCCAGTTTCGCGAAACTTGTTTGTTTAATCAACGTTATTTCCCTACGTTAATCTATAAATGCTTCTCCAGGATTGTGCCGTCAATGTTCACTATATTTCATTTGGACTAGAACTTAAAATACACATAGTTTTGCAATCATGGGAATAAACTACTTAGCTCTAGAGTTATTTCAGATTTAGTCAAAATTTGAAAATGAGGCTTGTAATGAGATTTACCAGAGCGCTCTTGCCTATTCTTCTCTGGGAAAGATGACCTTAGGAGTAGAGTCAGTCGAACGAATATGTATGAATGTATTTAAATCTTTTATTGTAACTTGACCTATTTTAGGTAACATCCTGAATGTTCCATCGTCGACCTCATCTATGATCGTGGTCAAGATTGTGGTCAAGAGTTAACCCGTCTCATATTTATAAAGGAAAATCCATGAAAGAAATCTATTTCGACCTTGACTTTTGGCGATTGTGGAAACCTTCGTCGATTCAGATGCCTTTTTAACTCGACAAGTTACGGTAGTGTGTTCTATCTTCTGACATTGGGTACACTTAACTAGAGATTTGGGACAGTTGGAATATGGCCAGCTTCTTTGCAGTTATAACTATAGGGTGGCCGGGAAGTTGACGTTTAAAAAAAATTTTAGATCCCTCGTGTCGTCGGGTATCCGAAACACCCCTATGTATGTTCCGCGATTTTTTGTAGTTTTCGAGTTACGATTTTTTTTCTGAATTTTCGAGAAATTTCGTCCGGACACGTTTAAATTTTTTTTTTTTTAAAGTTGAAGACATTTTCGTAATTATTTTTTTTTGCAACTGAATTTTTATGAGTTGTTCTTTTATGAATAAAATAATCAGCTTCGCAACTTTGATAAAAGTTATGAAAATGTTGGTGAAAAGTGAAAAAATTACGTTCGGTGAATTGTGACTTAAATTTTAAACTTTAAATTAAAAATCGAAACAGGTGATTCCATGGCTTCTTAGTGGGCCTTAAGAGTGCGCCATGTTCTCAGTTTTAATAATAATAGTAAAAAAGTGGTACTTAAGGGGGCTACTTTTGCTAATATCGGTCTTCAAAGACAGCAAGGTGGAAGATTCTTGAAAGTAGCCAACTGAATTAAAAAAATGTTTTTTGGTGATTTTAACATTCCTTTAGGTGCATGTTAAATTACATCACACTTAATTAACAGCATGTTAAATTACAATCGTGTAACAGCTATTGCTCAGAGTGTAACAGGCAAGCGGGGTCACAGCGGGGCGACGTATGAGCGCGGGCAGCAGAGAACGACTGGAGAGCCAATCGCAGCTCCCGCCCGACTACAGTCCAAATCAATAAGCAAAACGGAGTCCAAATTCAGGCAGGGGTCAAACAAATAGGCAGCGGTGGTATCAATAGGCAAAAAGAATTTCCGAGAAAAAAATGGCAAAACAATACAAGTAGCGGTGAACACGGTGTGAGCACGACTGAAGCTGACTGGGCAGGGAAGGGATGGGATTGCGTCAGCGCAGGTACAGGTCCCGGCACGAATCAATGGTGATGACCGTTATTGCGCATGAGTACAAATACGGTATCAGAGGGACGAAAGCGGGACGCGGGGCGGTCGCGCGCTTCGGGCGGGAGTTGCGATTGGCTCTCCAGTAGTTCTCTGCTGCCCGCGCTCATACGTCGCCCCGCTGTGACCCCGCTTGCCTGTTACACTCTGAGCAATAGCTGTTACACGATTGTAATTTAACATGCTGTTAATTAAGTGTGATGTAATTTAACATGCACCTAAAGGAATGTTAAAATCACCAAAAAACATTTTTTTAATTCAGTTGGCTACTTTCAAGAATCTTCCACCTTGCTGTCTTTGAAGACCGATATTAGCAAAAGTAGCCCCCTTAAGTACCACTTTTTTACTATTATTATTAAAACTGAGAGCATGGCGCATTCTTAAGGCCCACTAAGAAGCCATGGAATCACCTGTTTCGATTTTTAATTTAAAGTTTAAAATTTAAGTCACAATTCACCGAACGTAATTTTTTCACTTTTCACCAACATTTTCATAACTTTTATGAAAGTTACCAAGTTGATTATTTTATTCATAAAAGAACAACTCATAAAGATTCAGTTGCAAAAAAAATTACGAAAAAGTCTTTGTGGTGTAATGAAAGAGAAGGTTAGATGACAACTGATTTAATATGTTTATGAACTACCCACAACATCTTCCCCTTAAATTATATGATGGCTTAACTAATTAACAACTACTTACTTCTACTTACTTACATTTCAATTTGTTTTTTTTTATCAATTTCTTACACTCTAATTCTAAACTTATATTCATATATAACCCTTACACCTATGTACATAATTTAATAAATTTAGGATTAAGTTCTCTCCTGTTTCTTCCTAATCGTCACCATTGGAGAATGAGATTCTATGACAGAGTCATCCATGTTGTTTTCTGATGAACCCGCTGATAAGAATTGATCATCAGGTTCATTCTTCCATAAAATCTCATTTTCTGCTGGCGACTTCATCAATTTTTTGTTCTTATTCTCTATTTCGTATTTTATCAAGTGTTTGCGATTGCGGCGATAAATTCAGAGTTTATTTTTTACAATATATGATCTAGGTTTACTATATTTTGTTATTATTTGCCCTTTGGTTCTCTTATTTTTATCTATTATTATTACATTATCGCCGTTATTCAGTTCTGGCAATTTTTTACAATGTTGATCATAGTATAGTTTACTTTTTCTTTGTTTTTCGACCAATACATCATGCTGATCTGGTGATACTGTTTTTGGCTTCAATAATTCTGGGTGAACTGGTAACCTACATCTTAACATACGGCCCATGAACATCTGCGCAGGAGAACTCAAATTATCGCGGGGTGTGTTACGGTAACTTAATAAATTTAAGTTAAAATCAGTTTTACTAATAATAGATTTTTTCAATATATTTTTTACTGTTTGCACAGCTCGTTCACTCTTGCCATTAGCTTGTATAGTAGTCCGGGAAATAAAAGAATTGGTATTACATTAAAGACACATGGATAAATTGGTTTGAAAAAAATAATATTGTTATTTTATTAACTATTCGTGGCAATTTAGTAGTTGTGTGGGTTTTTAGATTTGAGGAATACCTAAAGTTGCGTTTTTACTAATATCTGCTAAACATTAAATGGACTTTCAGTGATAATCTACATTTATAACATTAGATATCTTATTATTATGTTACTAATGTAATCTCTTGCTTAAGACGTAGAATTCTTAACTATACGATGATTTTTCTTTTACGGTATGAAAAATTATACTTAGAAAATGGAGCAGTCGGGGATTTTTATCTTTATATTAGTTAAATGAAAACCTAAAGCCTGTGTAAAATTTGCACCCAGGTGACTCTCTTAGAACCCATGTAAAAAGTGTTATTTTAAGATATACCTATCGAGCAATAAAGACACATGAAATATTTTTTTGACTGTGCCATGTAACTTACTTTCTTTACAGTAAATTATTATAATATCTTGTCTAAGTGATAAACGTTCTGCAAAAATGCATAAAAATAAATTTATCGGAACACCAACAAGTTGCCCGCGCTTGAACTTGCCGCGATGTTGCCGCGGAAAGCATGGTCAGTGTGAGAGCGTGACGGAGCTATCAGTTGCGCACACGGGACAAAGAGATAGCGGATAGGGTAGCGGTAGGTCTGTACATCAATAACGTACGTCATTCGCGATCTGGAGACGAATTTTTGAGATGATATAATTCCAATTCGCATACGAATTGACAAGATTCGCATGAAAATCGCATACAAATCTTGTCAATTCGTATGCGAATTGGAATTCTATTATTTCAATAATACGTCTCCTGTTTGTGTGACGTGCGGCTGCAAAATCATGTCTTGCCCCTTATATGCGGAAAACCCTTAAACGATGATACAGTTAGAGTTGGTAGTAAAGGACTGAAAACTCTCTGTAAAGAACAATGTGCAAAAATGTATGGGCTTTGGGCCCAGTGTTGTAGCATCATACGCTATGTAGGGGTTGATGGGTTCCTAAAATGACTGAATGAATGAATTAATTAATGTGGGAATGACGAAATATATACTTACGTGTTTTTTGTAGATATGAGTGATTGAAACGACATTTATTAATTTTTTGGGACACAATTGTGAGTAGTGTATCTTATACATAATTTTATACAACAAAACATTTATTCAGTATTTTCCCAGACAACTATTTTTGTTTTTTTAACACTTCTGCAAATTTGCTCTGTTTTGAAATATTAAACAATGGCGTTTCTACATTTTTTAAGTTGAATGGCAACTTTAAGACAGAGTGCGCGGTCCGACCACCTTGCAATAGTGTTGCGGCAATCCCTGAAGATGCCACAGCTAAGGCAATATCACGTGTAACACGTATTTTTGCCAAAATCAAATTTAATAGTTAGGTTTTGCCGGTTCCTCCTGGAGCATTCAAATTGGCCCTCGCTTGTATATGCACTTTTTACAATTTCTTCGTAGACTGAATTTTGTTCGTCTGTCAATGAATCACAGTTATTCCTGACTAACCTCTCTAAAACCATTGCTGGTTTCTTAAACCAATTCTCTATTTTCTAATGCTAGAGGCCTTCTTGGTTGTGGTAAGCCGTATTCTTTTAAGGAAAGCCCGTATAAACCCAAACACTCTTCTTCAATTTCTATCAAACATTTGTTGAACACTTCATCTGTTAAATAGTCTAAATCACCTTCTACCTGCATTTCGATTTGTCGTTTAAAATCTTCTGATATAGGTGTTCTTTAAATGCATGCCACAGGCTTAGCGGATCAGACACTCGTCAAAACACCAACATGATAGTGAACAGCTCACGTATCATACGTGGTGAGTGACACAATGTGGCCTCACCCAATCCTGTATGCCAGTACTCATCATTTTCAAGCAAGCCTAAAGCCTTGCAAGCAAACTGGAAAGTAGGTTATACTATATCACCTACAGTTTTCAATGCTTCAAATGACGTGGGGCCTCGAATATCATGTATACCCTGCCCAAACTATGTTCCTTTTTAACGCCAACATCCACTCCACGTTTCCTCCGTACGAATCAGGAATTGATCCAGACATAATATGCCGGTACTTGATAATATAAAGTGTTTTGGCAAAATTCTTAGTGCGACACAGATCAAAAAAGGCAAGAAGTGTCGTTTTTGGTGGATTCATAAGTCGGTCTGCGACTTATGAATCCACCAAAAACGATTTTCAAAAACGATTGGCCATTTTCAAGATGAACCGCAAGATGGAACACGGTGTAGAAGCGTTCATGAATCGGATATCCAAAAATTCGCCATACAGCCTCTAAACTACTTATGTACCTTCCACTTTCGTAAATCTTTATTTCATCTTTTTCATTTTCTAGAGCAAAAGTGGCTTGGTCGGATCCTGCATTTGTGTATGTATTTTATTGATTTAACAGAATGACAAAATTCGACGTTTATATGCGCGTTAAATGTTCTTAAAAGAACCGGAGTGTACGGGACTACCCAACGGTTGTCAATCTCTTCTCCATTAATATATACATATATATTCTTTATTGCACAAATATAGTTATTATTATCAATTAAAAAAAGTGTACAAAGGCGAGCTTATCTCTAAAAGAGATCTCTTCCAGCCAACCTAACTAGTGAGAAATAGTATAAGTAGAAGGAGTAGAGAGATCATAGGTGCGGTGCACACTACTATTGACTCTTGCGCCTACATTCCCAACCCGCAAATAGTGGCTCTATAAAAGACTATAGAACGTTCTGGGAACACTAATCGGTTGTGCAATAAAAGACCTATACAGGTAGTACGTACAAAGAAAGTGGCGCAATTATATCTCCGTTTTGCTCTGTAGTCGAGCTATAGCGGCATCAGACATGATGCCGCTATAGCTCGACTATCTCTATTTTGCGTTGTACTGGCTACCGCAACGCTCCTAAAGTACCTTTTAGTAATGTATCAGAGTTTTTGAATCCTTTATGTGTCTGATTATTTATCATTCATTCATTTTTTTATTCGTTCACGCAGATATTATTTCAGTGTCGTGGCGTTAACAGAAATAATAATTCTAAACAGACTAAGAAGATATTCGTGGTAAGTAAACACTTATTTTATTACTAAATAATTCGTATCTAGGGGGAAGTAATGTGCGGCTGTTATTTTACTGACAAAGTATAGGTAGGATTACGACAAAATTTTAATGCCCCCCTCGAATTGTAAAGGTTTTATTAAAATAATTACTTATTTAAAGTCATAACATACTTACAGCGTCGTGAACTCCACTATAGAACTTGTCATCACAGGCAACGACCACCATTACATGAAATTAGGGTTCCTTCCGCGCTCGGTTCTTAAAACGTGATATTGGTGACAATTTTATGACAACGACTATAAGAGAGTTTGTAAAACCTTTAAAGGACATTTAGAGCTACATAAGGGTAATTTTAAACACGGCAATATCACAAAATCACTCTGTAGCAGAGTTTTTGTGCCCAATGTAGCACTTTAAGATGTAACAACGATGTATTGACCCACTATAACACCATTTTGGCTTAAAGTTGAGTTTTCATCACTTCTATAACGAAAGACCTGTAAAAGACTTTTCAGAACCTTTATTGCGTAAATCAGGTGCATAATGGCGACAGTGAACACGATTATAGAGCTCTTTAGTGTTATACTGGTCACAATGGCGGTTTTAAAAACACCTGCCTATAACGGCTACATAAAACAACGAAGTAAACCTTTACATCACTTGATAATAGGTCGATTTTGCTCTAAAATCTTATAGAGCCAAAACGTTTTTTAAAACGCTTTTATACAACAATCAGTCACAGCGGACACCTTTATAGATCGTTTACCTGGCTTTTTTGAGAAATAAGGTTTGATTATAGGGCTGAAATGTTTGTTGGGTTGTGTCCTGTGTGTACTTGTGTTTTATTATTTTTGTGTGTACAGTTTGTTCGCTCAATTAGTGTGCATGGGTAGCTGTCAGCTGTCATCTCGAAATGTATGGCGGTACAGGGAGCAAGAAAACTTGAATGGTAATTCATATCTTCTATCTCTTTCTACTAGTTATAATACGAAAATAATAATATACAAAATACAAAAATACAAAAATAGCATATATGTTTAAGTTGTAAGATGGCTATTTAATTTTAATTTTTATTAAAAAATTTGCATTTGTGGACGAGTCACATTTAAGTTAAAGAATGGTCCCAATATACCGTGCGCCTGTACTGCACACTAATTGCCCGAACGAACTGTAATGTAATGTGTACCTGTGCTTGTGAATAAATTGTATGTCTATGCCTATTTGCGCACAGAGTTTACAAAAAAAATAAATAAATAATAATACTAAACAAATACAACAATAATATAACGATACTTATTACAATAAAATAAATGCATAAATATAAAATACATATATTATATGCTCATAAGAGTCTCGAAAGAAAGTGTTCTTTCAATCTTTTTTTTAAAGAGTGAATAGAAGGGCTTTCTTGAATAGATCTTGAATATCGAAATTAAAGCCCCCTTAGTTTTTTTTTTGTTAATAATGGGTTCACTCTTGACCACAATCTAGCTCAGGGCAAAGATGCGGTCAAGGATGTAGCAAGCTAGAAGAATCCTATTCACTCGAACTTTAAAAAGATTCAGGGTATATAAACTCACAAATACAGACGCAGGCAGAGAATTCCATTCCCTAGCAGTGCGCAATATGAAAGATGATGAAAAGCGCTCAGTGCGAATCCGCAGGATATCAACAAGATAGGGATGGTACCCAGCGGTGCGTCTGGACGTCCGATAGAACAATGAGGCAGGCGAAATGAGCTCGTGCAGCTCATGAGCACACTTCCCGAAGTACATCTTATAAAGGCAAGTTACTTTGCGTCTATGAGCTAGGCTTTGGAGATTATCTTTTACAAGCTTCCTAACACCGATGAGTCTCTTGGCTCTGCGGTCCACCGAGTCTAGTGTGGCTAGTTACTTGGCCGAACCATCCCAGAGGTGGCTGCAATACTCCATGCACGATTGGACCTGTGCCTTATAAAGGGAAAGGAGTTGATCGGGCGTAAAGAAGCGCTTAACTCTGTTGAATATGCCCAGCTTTTTGCCCGCTGTTTGAGCTTTGGACTCGATAGAGGTGCCGAAGTTAAGGTTGGCAGATCATGCCAACCTTAACTTCATGCCAAGGAGCCCAAGCTCATACGTGATACATGATGTGTATTTGCAAGATATAGGTTTGACACGGCAAATGTAGTTAAGCTTTTTAGTCTCTATTTCATAAATCCCACATTAATTAATTCATTCATTCAGTCATTTTTCACATACATATTCAGTTACTCATCAACCCGTACATAGCGTAGACGCTACAACATTGAGCTCTTTTTGCAAAAAATACGAAAGTCTAGGTATATTTCATAGATTCCACTGTAGGGGTATAACTATACATAGTACGTAAGCTAGTCGCAAGAGCGCGGCGCTCGGCTCTCAAGCCTTTCCCCGCGCGTCTAGCCTACTACATATCTGTACTTAATTAACACATGTGAAAAACTAATAAACGCGTAATATTCGTGAACCGTATTGAATCTTTCATTGGAAAACTTTTCCTATTTTATGAACTTTGGAGTCAGTCAAATTAGATATTTGACTGGAGTCAGTCAAATTAGATCTACATGGATCTAACCTTCTAAGTGTCTCATACCTATAACTTCATAGTGACATTAATTTTAAGACATATAAGGACACAAACTCAACAGTGGTGACCCCGACGTGAAAGACATATAAGGGGCCGTCCATTAATCACGTGATGTTTTTTTTAGCATTTTTCAACTCCCCCTCCCCCTTGGTGATACGTGGTGAGGTTTAAGACTAACCTCCCCTCTCCCACCCAAAATCACGTGTCTTTTTTATTACCTACAAACAATCTTGAAATTTTTTGAATATTATCTTTAAATACAGGTACAAAGTATAATCTAATTTTAATCTGAAATAAACGACCATGATAAAAATGTCTAGACAGATAGGGATGTTGCAGGTTGTTTTTGACTGGAATCAAAATAATATTCAAGGAATGGTGTAATCGTACGAAAAACATATATTTTACTAGTACATGAAGATATTGTGCTAAATACATGTCCTCAGACCACGGATTAGCAAGGCTTTCTTCAACACTAACAACTAGATTAAGCATCTTGCAAGTCAGTTATTGGCACTGTGCTTTGTTGAAGATCAACGTCGGTTTCATCAAGCCACACTACACGCCGCTTTTCAGTTTAGTAATCGCGCCTTTGACGAAAAAATAAATACACGTGATATCTTACTATACCCCCCCTCCCCTTGTGATATTTCGTGATTTTTGCTAAACCCCCTCCCCCCCTTTCGAGCCTTACGTGATTATTAAGGACACAAACTCAACAACACATTAGTTAATTATTTATTCATTCATTCAGTAATTTTTCACATACATATTCAGTAACTCATCAACCCGTACATAGATTATGATGCTACAACACTGGGACAATTTTGCACATTGTTCTTTAGTGAGCTTCGAAGAGATAATTTATTGCCATACCTATTGGTATCAGGCGAAAAATGAAAGGACATGACCGATTAGTCGAGGAAACTGAACAACTTTACCAAATATTTTTTTTTGGTGAAACGAAAAAAAAAATCGGCATCTCCATACCATACTAACTTTTCATTCTAATGACATCGTATTTTTTCGTATCCTGAAATTGACTGTTTGGAAAAGTTGTTCCGTTTCTTTGACGGCTCATGTCCTTTCATTTTTAGAAAGGCTGTTAGTTACACGTTATTATGTACCTACAAGTTACAATAGGTTTAAACACCTCGTTTCAATAGTGATACCTACCTACCTACCATCGATCTACTCGGTATAAATAGATACCGAACTCCAATGCTAAGCACGCTCAAAAGCAAGTAACAGAAGCAGGCGCCGCCGCCCGCCGCGTACCGCGCGCAACCGTTCCCTCCTGCCCGCTCGCGAATAATGTTTTATTTAATAATTGGTAAATGGTTTCAAATTCCTCGGGGATTTTTCTTATTTAAGTACAATTAATCATCTTACTCTTAGGATTTATAAAAAAATCCAATGCGTCTTTAGTGCACAAGGGTAAAAATCAAATAAAAGTGAATTTAAAAAAAAGTATTTAAGTCACCTTGGAGATAA
Source organism: Aproaerema taeniolella (assembly GCA_949987775.1). Lineage (NCBI taxonomy): Eukaryota > Metazoa > Arthropoda > Insecta > Lepidoptera > Gelechiidae > Aproaerema > Aproaerema taeniolella. The sequence goes on from CATLJT010000327.1 coordinate 183,660, forward strand.
TTCACATGGTTATTGTTAGTAACAATGTACGTACTGTAACAAAATATCTCTAATTGTGCAATAATTGTTTTGGAGTTATACTTGATTTTACGTACTATATTTAACATTCGCCCAATATGTTGATATTGATTAGGGATTATTGTTCCTATTAGTAAAACATCCTAAAAGAAAGGTCTCATGTAAAAAATCTCTTGTTGTTCATTTTATGTTCACACTTAAATTTAATGTAATTGCAATTTTGCCTAATTACTCAATAATTATTTAAAAAAAAATCGGGGATTATCGTGAATTTTAAATGTTCAGTGGTTTATGTGATATAATTCGTAACTATCCCTCGATGTGCAATTAATCTCATTTTTCCATACAAGCCCTCCTAGATTGTCTAGACTATTGTGCGTAATTAGGAGAGGTGGTAACATGTTTAAATCCCCATTCTGATGCAAATCTTTTGAATTCCCTGCTTGTATACTGGGTGCCATTGTCACTGATCAAAGTATGGGGTATACCCATACTTACCCCATACTTTGGTATAATGTGAAAAATTTTCTTTCAGTGCATTTATTACTGACATTGCAGTAGTATTATTTAACTTCGATACCTCGACAAATCCCGAATAATAATCAACCATGATCAAATAATATTTTGTCTGGAGCTCATAAATATCCGTCCCTACCTTGTGCCATGGCAGGGTTGGTATTTCTATAGGGATCAACGGTTCCTTACTAGGCGCCTTTGAGTACTCCTGGCAGGCTGAACAACGCCTTACATATTGTTCTATGTCTTTAGTAATCCCTGGCCAAAACAAAACCTGTCGCGCTCGCCTCTTGCATCGGTCTATACCCAGATGACCATCATATATCAAGCTAAGCATTTCTTTTCTCATTGTACGCGGAATTAAAACCAAATTATTTTTAAATATCACACCGTCTATAACGAACAGATCTTCCTTCATTGACCAGTAAAGTTTCAAATTTTCTGTGACTTCGTACTTATTCGATGGCCACCCCCTATTAATGTAATCTAGTAGCTGTACTAACGTTTTATCTTTCTTAGTTTCCTCTTTAACTGCGCACAACTTATTTTTTGACATATTAACTTGACTGAGCAAAAGATCAAAGTGATATTTAATACCTTTAGTAACGGAGTCATCTAAAGTTTCCGGCAGAGGCGCACGCGACAAGGTGTCGGCTAAATACATGTATTTGCCGGGTTTATATATTACATTCAAATCATAGCCCTGTAAGCGGTACTGGAACCGACTCCAACGGCTTTTTAAATAAGCTCTCTAAGGGCTTGTGATCAGTTTCTACTACAACGCCCTGTTTACCATAAATATACTGTCTAAAATTCTCACAGGCGAACACGATCGCCAGCATCTCCTTCTCCACCTGTGCATACCTAGTCTGTGTGTCAGTGAGCATGCGAGAGGCGTACTCGACGGGGCGGCCCGCCTGCAGCAGCACCGCGCCCAGCGCCACGCTGCTGGCGTCCACCGACACCACCACCGGCTCACCCACACAGAACAGGGCTAGCACTGGTGCACTACTTATCAATCTTTTTAAATTGTCTAACGCGTTTTGATGCACTGAATCCCAGACCCAGCTCGATTCTTTTTTTAACAGCTTGGTGAGCGGATTTGTACACCCTGAATAGTTCGGTATGAACTTTGATAAATAGTTCGTGGCCCCTAAAAAACGTTCCAATGATTTTTTGTCGCACGGTGGAGGCATTTCAATTATAGCTTTAACTTTAGTAATATCAGGTTTCATCCCATTTTTATTAAAAACGTGACCTAAATAGGTCACCTCTTCAACACATATTTTACATTTATTTTTGTTAAATTTTAAATTTATATTTCTGGCTCAGTTAAACAATGCAGCCAGCCTCTTATCATGCTCCTGCTTAGTTCTTCCCCAGCAAATCAAATCTTAAATGAAAGAATCCACTCCTTCTAAATTATCTAGCAATTGTTTAATCTTAGCGTGAAATACCTCCGGCGCGCATTTAATCCGAAGGGCAATCTAGTAAACTGATAGCGCCCGAAGGGCGTACAGAAAGTGCACAAATCAGCGCTCGCGTTATCCAGCTTTACAGCCCAGAAACCTGAGTTAGCATCTAACACCGAAAAATAGCACGCCCCCTGTAACTTCGTTGCTAATTCCGTTATTGTGGGCAGCTGAAAATGAGCCCGTTGAATAGCACAATTTAATGGTCGCGGATCAAGGCATAAACGTAAATTGCCGTTCTTTTTGGCCGCTATTACTATTGAATTAACCCAAGGGGTGGGGTGATCAACCTTTCTTATCACACCAAGGTCAATCATTCTATTTAACTCGATCTGTAACTTTTCACGCAACGCTAGCGGTACTTTACGCGGTGCGCTCACTACCGGCGGCACACTCTGATCAACAATGATACTAAATTCGCCTGGCAAACATCCTAAACCTTCGAACAAATCACTGTACTCATTTATATTTATGTTATGTATCCGTTGAACTAACCTCATTTGCGAGCAAGCCTGTCGTCCCAATACGCTTTCACAGTTCATATTGGCAATGGCAAACCTTAATCTATACTTATTATTTTTATATATCCAAGTTAAATCACATAGGCCCTTAATCGGTATGACGTCACCGCTGTACGATTGTAATCTCATGTTGAGTTTACGCATTATATCTGACTCGCTATAACCTAACTTTTTAAAACGCTCGAATGACAACACATTAATATCCGCTCCAGTATCTAATTTGAAGAGTTCCGAGCCCCCATCACAGATCAAAGTCTCATACCACTCGTCCCTGGTCGATTGTCGTTCTGGTGAAATGTTTTCAATCGTAGAAATGAAAAATAACTCACAGTCATCCTCGTAGTTGTCCGCATTTTCGTCGTGCACTTCGATGTCGTACAACTTTTTTAAACTTTGGGGCGTATTACACATTCTCGCGTAATGGCCGTAATTTTGACCCAC